>JBBNBP010002238.1:0-41178 GCA_039737535.1 Lagodon rhomboides | reverse complement strand
TCACTTTTGTGACATTTCTTTACAGTTGTGTTTGACTTTATCCTAGATCACAAGACAGCACCCTTGCTCCAACACCTTGTGTTTGTCACAGCTTGTGACTCCATCAGCAGAACAGGAGGAAGGATGCAGTTCCCAGGACAGCAGAGGTGAGGACAGCTGACAGATAGAGAACTTTAAAACACCACATCGTGCTCAGGCCGTCTGCCTGGAGGACCGTAAAGTCAGAGAGGAGACGGTGCATTCACCTGTTCTGTCTTTGGAATGCAGCTCATACAGTCATCCATCATTTGCCAAACACCCACACCCGTCCACTGAGGAGGCTGTTGTTCAGTCCATCCACACCTGAACACAACGGCTCCGAGGGGAAGTGATCACATTGAAAACATGCACATTAATATTCAAAGTCCAGAGAGCATATTTAGGCTTGGATTGAATTAGCTGAAATCTGTATCACTGAATAAAACTAAACTCATATAAACACAATCGGATTGTGGATAATTACAGCTTTTATGTGATGATGGACCCAAATAAATGTTTAAAAGGACAAAACATACATTGGACTTTGTTATTTATTGTTATATCTGCAGGAAATTACAATTCACATCATATGGTGTGACAATCGAATCATATGGCGACAGGCAGACATGTCACACCATATGATGTTTCCTGCACTTAGCACAACCTTGAGTCTTGTAGCTACACATTAGCATACTAACAACATGCTAGCTATAACAAAGCAGCATAGATTTACATGTAATTATGATAAAATAACAACATTTCTTTTGCATTTTTATGAAAAATGTGTCACACCAAAAGACATCTGGAAGTGGGACTTTTGTCAGAGTGCCAACAAGATCTGATTTATTGAAAATATAAAAATGATAACTCACCTCAGGTTGTACAGGACTAGCAATACATTGCTAGTCCTGTACAACCCTGCTGAAGAAGGTCCTCTCCTTCCCAAGGGTGTCAAAACAGTTGCCCGTTGAAATATCCCAAAATAGCGTCACACCATGATTTAGATTTGTGTGACAAAATCTTTTTGACTAGAACTGACTCAAAACATGCAGCAAATTATTTATTAGCTTGCATGGATAAAACAAATATAATCTAGTTTCCACATCATCATTCAAACCTGCACCTACTTTTGCCCCTGTGAACAAATGTTGGTTCTGACCTCGGACAGTGAAGAAGCTCTCTGTTTGCTCCCTAAAACAAAATTTAATGTAAAAGACGTTTTGTGTTATGTCAACAGACAAAAGGGTTCTTATATAGCGAAAGTATAATCATCATAAGGATAATCCTAAACTTCGCTCTTTATTCAATCCAAACATTTAACTAGACTTTACAGTTTTACAGTCAGGAAATAAAGCAGGGATCACAGCCTGATCTAACTCTGTTCATCTTGCTCCATTTATGTACATAAAGTAAAAATAGTCTATAACATATCAACAGTCACAATAAGATATGAGATATAAGTCAACCTCTGAACGTCTAACGTTTGAAAGTGAAGGTTTTTAAGGCTTTACTTCCAGAGGCATCAAGCTGAGCATTACCAGCATCACGTATTTTACCCTTGAAGTTTAACAAATCTGGAGTTGGATGTTCAAATGAGTAAAAACCAAGTATAAACCCAGTACTTACATTAAAATGTGAGATCTGCGCCACTTGATGTCGCCAATTTCTTCTTTCTTTCTTTTTCGGGCGCGCAAAGAATCTTGGGATATTTGAGGCCACGAAGGATCGTAGCGGTGCATCCTCCAAAAAGAGGGAAAGAAGGCCGCATTTGTGGGCTGCAATTTGAAGGAGCTTTTGAATTGGGACAGCCTTCGCCCGGCGTTGTGATGTAATTGGCCTTCAAATGCGGCCTTCAAAGGATGCAGACCCTGAATTGAGACACGGCAACTGTTATTTCTTTACTCGCTGTTCACGTGACTGTTTACTGCAAGACCTTAACCTACAGCTGCGAACTGTGCTGTGTGTCAGGGATAGCCTTATCCCCGACACACATGAAGCAGCCGGCTCGCTGTGTGCAGCGACACACAAGCGGCAAGTCTGAAAGGCACAGGCGAAAGCAAAGACGCCATATTGGGGGACAAAAACATCGTCTCTGATACGGGATTGCTGTGTGTTAGCAGCTAATGTTGCTACACAGACACACACAAACCGTTAGCCTGTGGCTACAGCCAGCTGCTAACGTCACCTCCCGGATAACAGGTTGGGCTTTCGGTCCCATATATAAAGGGACATATTTCTAACTATTCGGTTTCAGACTAAAGGACCGTGGAAAATGCTCAGTCTGTAACTATTCAGTGTTACACAGCGGTGGACTAATGTTAGCATGTTAGCAGCTAACGCTACTTAGCACGTTAGCTCACTCCGAGTCCTCGGTGATCTCATATGATTTTCAAATCAAGCTCTATTCATGACCTGTAATGTTTTCTTACCTGGTCACTAGGAAATGAGCCATGTCAGCACCTGTTTTCAGTCCCAGTTCAAGCTGAAGCTGCCTCCATGAGTCAAACCGTATCCGATGTTTATTCTGGTGCCGGTCCAGCTTTGGTCGTAATTTCGTTTGGACTCACGACTTGCCGCTGATAAAACCTTAGTTTTCTTCTTAGTATGACTTTTTAGTGGACTTTGTGTGGTGGTGGGTCGTTTTCTGGCCGTAGCAGAAGTTCGGGTCCACCGCGCTTGTCTTCTGCCTGTATCCAAGCCATCGAGGACGCGCATTCAGCGTCATCTGACGTCACGTCCGCAGGACTGCGCGGTAAAATTCGCCGAATTACAGCACATGATGCAGCACACAGCCTGTTCAAGGCAACGGAGAGATGAACGCCTCATCACCCATTAGCATTTAAAAACTAAAAATACACGTTTATTTTTTCACAAATCCTGCCTCAAGTCCCTTTAAAACTTCTTTGAGCACTGGATGGAGGATGGAGGCGCGCGCGCCTCGTCACGTGACTGGATGTATGACGTAGACGTGGACCATAAACGGGAAGAAAACAGAGACATTTTTGATGGGAACCTTTTCTGAGACTACAGAACGAAGGAACCAAATTAACAAAATCAACAGAAAACGGGACAAATTGTGTCCCGGGAGTGATTTATATATTTTCCCGGGACAGCTGATAAAAAAGGGAACAATTCTGGGAAAAACGGGACGGGTGTCAACTCTCGCGCGCGCGTGTGTGTGTGTGTCCTGAATGAATGACATCATGCGGGCTGCTGTCCGTCTCCACCTGCGACATGACACCGTCAGACACTAACGGTCACCGGCTGATGTGAGACCTGCCGTTAACCTGCACGCGGTAAGAGCAGCGCGTTCGACCGTTACCCTCCCGGCGATGATTCAGCGATTGTTGCTGTTAGCTAGCTAGCGTTAGCATGCGTGCTGAACAGGCAGGGCAGCTAGCGATGCTAAAGGCTGGGAGAGGAGCCGCTGACCTGTTACTCGGTTATTGAGGCGCAGAATTAAAAGAACTCTGAAGGTAAAAGTGTGAAGTTAAAGATAAAATCTTGTTTATTATGTTCATGTGTGGTAAAATACAGCCGCTGTTCGCTGCTGAGCTCAGCTGCTGTCATCCAGTGCAACACAACCTGAGACATGACGGGACGTTTGATCTGATCATCATTATATCTTAACTAATTATATATATTTAACACACATGATGAGTTCTGTATGGTTCACTGATATATTATAGAGCTATATCATTCAATTCAGTTTCAAATTATACATTTAAACTGGATTAAATAAGAGGAATGTGACCAAACACAAGTATAATCTTGGGTATTTTAATTTTTAGCCTCATGTGAGACACATTTTTGATTCAGATTTCTTTTTACAACTGAGCTTTTATTCTTTACCACATTAAAATGTTAGGAGCAGCCTAGTCCACAGCTAATAGAGACGAGAGCAGGTAACAGAAGAGATGGTCAGTGTTCATTTAGGAGCAAAGTATTCATACAGAGAAGACGATAACGAGCAGAAAATAATAAACACACACCCGAATCAGTTCACACACAATGAGAGACACAATCTATATATCTGTAATCTATATAGAGTCAGTAAACAACGTATAGAAGAGAAAGCTGTGAAATTAAAAACAATAACAAACTACAAAACTATTCAGGATGCATTGATTACTCCCACCCTCGATTAGATTCAGATATATATTCATGAAAATATCCTAAATTCACCAACAAAATATGATGTGTTAAATTAAGATTATCTCCCCTTCACACTAATCATAATCCATAGATATAGTGTTTTATTCTGATTGTTTATAATGATCACTTTTACTGTTAGTGCTTTTATTCTGACGATGATGATACTTTTCTGAGTATTTCTTCCTCCTCTGTCAGCAGCCCTCCAGTCACAAACCTGCCTCCATCTTTTCTTCTTCTACTTTATTTATTCAAGATGTAATTGTCCAAATCCAAACAGACTTTTTGCGACCTGACAAAAGGTGTTTTGGTTATTGTTAAAATTTGTTTTCATCATCCAGTAAACATTGATTTTTTTCCGCTAACAGAAGTTTTAAGTCTGTAAAAGATCAGAAAATAATGATGATCAAATGATTGTAGAGATTGTTGATCAACAAATTGATGAATTGGTTAACTTTAAACTCCGATGTGCCTGTTTTCCTTCCATTTTAATCGAATAATCATTTTGCTGATATTGTTTCATTGTTTCTAAAATAATTTTTTATCAAACCAACAATCAAAAACTCAAATATTTTTCATTCACACTGACGTAAAACAAAGAAAATCTTCATTATTGATTGAATATTGAGTATTTGACCTCGTTTCTCTCTGTGCTCCAGGTGTAAAGTGATGCAGCAGAAGTTGTGTTCTAGAGGTTCTGGCTCTTTCCTCTTGGAGAGGAACGGACAGGCCTGCGCGCCGTCACCGTCACTTCCTGCGACCTCCCCTTCCGTTGCCCCCGCTGTGGCGAACAGGAGCGCTTCCGCAGCCTGGCCTCGCTCCGCGCCCACCTCGAGTACCGCCACTCGTACCGCTCGCCGGACGTGATCACGGGCAGCTTCAGCATCACAGGAAAACTCCCCGACCCGCTGACGGCGGCCATTCCCTGGCACGACATGAGCCTCCCGACCCGCAGGGGGCAGCAGAGCGCCGGGCGGCCGCCGCACGCCCGCTCGCTCAGCGACAGCAGAGACAGCAGTTACCTCCACTCCTACAGCTCCGTGAGGAGACGCACGCAGAGTGTCGGCGTGGGGACGCAGGCTGAGGAGGAGGACGAGGAGGAGGAAGACGAGGAGGAAGGAGGGACAGAAGATGAAGATGTGGGAGAAGACGAGGGACGAGGATGAGGGTGAAGAGAGATGTGGAGGAAGAAATGAGGAGAATATCAAAATCAGAAAGTCAGACGTGTGTCATCACCTCAACCACCACCACCTCCCCTTCTCTTCTCCGGCTCCGCTTGGGCCACCTTTAGAACCGGACCTGGACTTTGACCTGGACCTGGACCTGGTCGGTGCGTTCAGGTTTACTTGCTTTATGTTTTGGAGAAAAGTTGCATTTACTTAATTTATTATGAAGAGTGAGTCTGAACTTAATCTCTGCCTCCTTCTCTGTCACCACCAGAGCAGAACTCGTACTCCGGTCTGGAGACGGCAGCGGCCTCGGCCGCCGTGCGTCGGCGACTGGCCAGCATCCTGCGGGCGGCCGACAGCACCATGCAGCGCCGGCTGGCCAAGGTGAGCACGGAGTTGGCCCAGACGGACACGGAGCTCTTCTGTGAGCGGGCTCACTCGCAGCACCTGGCCCAGGAGAGGCAGGAAGTGGCCGAGAGGGAGAGGTCGCTGAGCCGGCAGGTGGACGTGGCCGTCATGGTGATCGCGGCACTGAGGGAGCAGCTGAACGCCTCGGAGAACGAGCTGGAACGACGAGAGAGGTAACCAGGCAGCAGGTTTGAATGATTTGAGCTTCTGAAGACCTTAAAGGGGATCAAAGTGCATTAATTACGATCTTTAGGTACAAGTTCTGTACTTAGACGTATGATTGTTGTTTTCCAGGGAGGTGATCACCATCCAGAAGTTTCTGGAGGCGGCGGCTCGACAGGAGACGTGCGGCAAAGTTCGAATCCAGCACTTCATCGAGAATCTGCTGAGACGCATCGCTCTGGCCGAGAGGCTGGTGGAGTATTACCAGGTGAACGGCAGCCCGCAGCAGTGCAGCCACTACAAGGTACAACAACACTTTTACTCAAGTACTAAATTAAAGGTGTAACTTGTTTGTTTTATCTTCAGATTTGCCCCTTTTTAATCAGTTTGAGGAACTGTCTCCATGTTCCTTCACTTCAGAGGGAGATATTGAGCCTTTTACTCCACTACATTTATTTGGAAGCAACAGTTACTGATTACTTTGTGAAGTAAAGGCTCTGCACGTCCTCACAGGTGTTTTTAATCACCTCGAGTCAGGTGGAGCTCTGCTGTGACAGAGTGAGATACTGTGCCAACCTTGAGACCTGAAAAATTAGGAAGGATGTTACAGAATTGAGTCCCAGGAGGAAACCTGGAGAGTTTCCCTGGAAAACCAGTAACGTTGGCAGGTATTAGGGTTGTTCTGCCTTTACAGGTGCAACCAAACCAACAGCAGTGTGAGGAACATATTGATTGTTATTTGATTATTATTGGATGTGCGAGAGTTTTAACATTTACATAAACAATATGTTCAGTGCAGGATATCTACTAGAAACATAGTATTTTCCGTCTGTGGTATGAAAGTGAACACTGATTTAATTGTAAGTTTATCATCGACTTATTTTGTTCCGTGGTCGTGAAAATAACACCTGACCTCTGACGTGTCTCTGTGCCCTCATCAGCACCAGCAGCCGACTGATAATGGACCTCACAGAATCACTAAAAGCAGGTCAGTACCTCCTCTTCTGCCCTCAACTCAAACATGAGTCACATTAATCACTTCGGTACTTAATCTAACCTTTGGTAATCGACAACATTATTAAGTAATCATATGAAGAAATAGGTCATTTGCTTTGGACACACAGCTGAGATAACTGATGATCTGGCTAAAAATAACAATAGTAATCAGATGATCTTTAGTTTGAGAGACAAAACGAGACATATCACACGTCTGTTCACATCATGTTTGTATATGTAATGTCTGAATGATTGAAGAAACGTCAAACACTTTCACTTCTCGTCAGCTCCGACCCTTCTGAAGAGAGAGTTAGCCTGTTAGCTTCCACTCAGGTGATAAAAGGCTGATTGTTGCTCGGCAGGTGAGCTGCTGCTCTGACTCAGAGCCAAAAGGTCGCACAGTGGCTGCTCAGTCATTCATGAGGTCCGCCGAGTCGCCTGTCAGATTTCTGTGTTTCTTCATGTTTAATTCATCGTTGGACATGTGACACTTTGTCCTTCCTCTCAGTCACTGGAGTGAGATTACCTGTCTGTGGTTGGGTTTGTGGCTCGTGAACACCTGCACTTTCACTTGGACTTCTAGGGTTGTTCTGAGACTGATACCAGAACCAGAAGTGCCTCCAATCTTGCATATATTGCTTGAATCTGTATCAGCTCCTACATGCATCAGTCAGATTTTATTACCAACGTGCTGCTGTCGGATGGATTCTCAGTACCGGCCGATAAACACTGGAGTGAACACAAATCCACTTATTAATCCCAGAAGTTGATCTTTGGGATATTGTTTGTTTAGACCCTGATTCGAAGCTCTGTTGTGTATATTATCTTCATCCTCCGTTTATTTGTTGTCCGTGTGACATTTCCAGGTCGGCGGGAGGTCAGCTCTCCTCGTCTGGTCTTCACGACAGCAGAAGCCACTCCTCCTCCCAGTTCAGCGGACGTCCTCTGTTCTCCAAAGCGGCCGGGGAGCGAGACCGGGAGCGGGAGCACCGGGAGCGTCTGGCCCAGTCGTCCAGGCTCTTCTGCCGGCCCGAACACAGAGACGACATCTGGAACCACCAGCGGCGCCGGTCTGCCGGGTACGAGGCGTAGAGCTGTAGAGAAACACCGGGGGAGAGGGGGTGTCAAACTTTATTCCACTTTATTCCAGTGTGTTAACCTATGGAAAAGTACCGTGAGGTCACGTTCACGTCGAGCCGTTAAACTTCACGCCGAGGTCCATTAATTCAGTAGAAACAGTAATGACGTCTGGACTGAAGCTCTCAGTCTGCCAGAGGAGAGCAGACACTAATCTGTAGTCTGATAGGACGGACACAGAGGTGGGTAGAGACGAGAGTTCATTAGAAATCACTCCTTTTAACTGTCATTTATTATTTTACGCATTCATGTACATTTCTCCGAGAGGCAGGAGGTTTGCTCGTGCTCTCAGCCTCCACGTGACTCGAAGCAGGTTAAAGACCGAAGCGTCAGCAGGACGATGCTTTTAAAATAACGGCTAATATTCACAGACGGTTCAGTAACGCGCAGTGCAGCAGGCTGTGGTTCGGTAAAGTCTGTAAGAGCGTCAGATAACTTCTCATCTTTATTAAATGCAGGTGTGTGTTCACTTTGTTTACATCATCAGATCACCTGTGGATCCACATCATGTATTTTATATCTTAAGTTACTCACTACTACACTTTCTAGTACATTATGTTGTACTCTGACTCAAGTTACTGACTTCTATGTTTACCGTTTTCCTTTTTTTACTTGAACTTCTTCTCGAGTACTCGTTTTTGAAAAGTAACTACTCACTACACCACCTGAGTTGCATTTGGCTACACTACCCACCTCTGGACGGCAGTGACCTCTGAGTAATGGCGACATTTTTTAAATTTCTCATTCGATTATGATTTTGGCAGAAACAGGAAATCAAGTAGTTGTTTATAAAAGCTTCTAAGTTATGAGCTTCTGCAGATTTAAAGAGAACAACGTATACACTTAATATTTTAATTTAAAGGAGGATTTTTTTTTACTTTATACACGTATTATGTAAAATAGTTGTATAAATATGACATCAGACGTCTGTAGCATGATTGGATACGTGTGCTCCTCCTGAACGACACTTCCTTCGCAATTTTTACTCAATTATTTTTATAAATCGAAGGAAGAAAAACCGCAGATGAGTTACAATAAAGTTTAAACCAGGACTTCAAGAGCAAATACACAATAACAAACACAAAAACCGGAGCAGTAGAAACTTTCTCCGTTAGCTTCAGAGGACAGAAAACACGGTACAGTAACTATTAACTGTGAAGTAAACTGTATAACAGGGTTTATGAACATAATGCAATAACAGATATTACAGCATGACCACATTGTATTCAAGATTTTTTATAACCAGCGCTGTTTTCTTGCATATTTCGTACTTTTCCATAGATTACTGTACTGAAATAGACCAGTATGAGGTGTTACACTGGCTGTGGCTCAACCTGCAGTATTCAAAGCTTCTAGTCAGCACAATTCATAATATCTAATACAGCGTCATTGATCACCACAGTCTTTAGTGATACTTCCGTTCTGAATCCTCTTCTTCTGTATTTTAGAGAAACTTCAGGTAAAAATGTGCTTTTGTATTTCATCTACTGAGTTCAGATTTAATTACAGTCGAGGTCCGATCTCGGAAACAAGTTGTTGTCTTCCTGAATCAGATGGAACGATGATAAAAAAAGTTCCCGGTGATGTTGATGACACGTCCTCTCCTCTGGTCGAGCCTTTACATCTCGGCCCGGTTCCTCCGATAAACTCCCCTTCAGTCCGGTCATCTCGTCTCTGTCTGTGCTTTAAAGGCCGAACGTTCACGACAACCCTTCGTCGAAGCTGCTGGTCCGATCACAGCTTAGCAACCGTGACTGAGCTTTTCAAAAGTAGGCTGCAAATGTTAGCATGTCTGGCTAGCTTACTGCCTACTGTGTGGGAGCTGGTCCTCTATGCTATCAGAGATTAGGCTAACGTTAGCGGCTCTGTCCTGCTCTTTATTGGATTTTGGATAGTTTACACTCCAAAAACTCCAGCCGAGCTCAATATCAGAACACACTGGTTTATCCTACAGTTTGAAGATCAGAAGAATCATGTAAGCTAACAATGCTCTTTCTTTATTTCCTTGTTTTCTACTCTGATCTTTAAAGAAGCTTCCTGTAAGATGTGGCCAGAATTTTTGTTTGTCTACTGAAGTTAGCATGCTAACCAGCTAGCCTCAGCCTCCTGTCTCATAATGATACTTGCCTCGTTAATCATCGTAAACCACACCATCAAACTCTTGCTCCACGGCTAACTGAACCATGAGCTGATAAGCTAACGGTAGCAAAAAGGTTTTCAGTTACTCTGGTGATAAGCTGCTCCCGTGTTATTGGAGCTACCTTCGAATTCTCGCCATATTCTACAAATAACACCTCTAACAGGTGAGGATGACTATTACCTGTGTGTCTTTTAGCGTGTAATCATGCACATATTTAAGACCCTTTTACAGAATTAAGAATCAAAACATTTCAGAGTCAGCCAGAGGTCTGTTGTCTACCTCCGTCTGAAATCAAGAAACCTTTATTTTGAAAATTAGTATGAATTTCTGCACCATCAGCATCGAGACTTCTGGTCCAAGCCCTCGGGCTTCAGTCAGAGTACCAGAATCTGATCTACGCTCTCAGCAGAACTTCATATTGTGTGACAGATGGTCACTCTACAGTTTCTCTGAAGACTCCTAGCTCCATTTTTAGCAGCAGTTTATCTTATGTTGATTCAAACTCGTCCAGCTTTGAGAGGAAGGCCACGATCGTACTTTGGTGCTTCTGTTCCCATCAACATTTTAATCTACTCACTACAACAGATACCGTGCACAACCATCTGCCAAAGCTGAGCTCAGTCATCTCTGGTGGTGTTTAACAAACGTAGCCTTGATTGTTAGCTGTAAATCTGAGATGTTGTTGTGCAGCTCCGGTTTGGTTTGTAAAGCACAGACAGAAGTGTGATGACACCAGACCTGAGCCAGACGCACTCTGCATGTAGGTCACGGCTCTGAGGTCGGCTGCTGCATTGAGACCATTTCTGACGCCGTCTTTTAAGTGTACATAGAGATTAAAAGTTAAATATGTGGACTCGGAAATACTTTATTGTGATTTTCATTTTCTTCTGGCGGTCGTGGTTTTATGCAGCCAATCAGCTGACCGGAGACGTAGTTCAGGGTGAACCACCTGCTTTGTGTTTTCTAAAGGAGCATTTCAAACACTTTTGGAGGTTTGCTTGTTCTCTTTCTTGGGAAAAGAACAATTAGTTTATTATTTTCTCCTGAAAGTCTTTGGGAAGCTTCATAATTCACCCTCCGCTACGTCTCCGGTCAAAACAAGCCATGTGCATGCAGGTCCAGTCTGTCCCGGGTCTGGAGGACGCCACACACATAACGAATGTACTCCTGAGTTAATCTAATAGCTCACACTGAAGAGATGCCGCGTTTTAAGACCCGACGTTTCGTCTCGGCGCTCGGGGCTTTCAGCCGGCACTCGTTCACACAGAAACGGGTGGAGATTCTCCGATCGCAAAATGAATGACGTCGTGTCAGCGCTCTCATCCAAAGTGACTTACAGTGCCGTGAACGCATACAGTCCATTTGCAGTAAACTAAACGGCTCGTGGCGGCTTGTTTAATAGAATCATTCCTCTGTCTGCAGCGTCATTCTGTACGATCTGTTTACACGTCATTTTTGCACTCATCCAATGATAAGAATGTAAATGTTAAAGACAGTACTCGGTGTAAAATGTATCTTTGCTGTCGGTGGTTTAGGTTTCGTCGACGGTGTTAATAGATATTTTGTATACAAAGCTATTACGTGTCGTCACGTGGAAGTAGTAGTCCTACAGAACTTTACCTTGGCAGAACATTTATCTGGGTCGCAAACACAAATCTTCTTTTTGTTGTCCCTGAAGTTGTGTAGATTCAAGCCTTCGAGGATTTATCGAGCTGAAGACACTTTCCTAAACATACTTCATGGTGATTCTGTTTATATTTCAGTTGTTTCATTTTAATTAAATAGTTAGATCTCTAATTGGCGTAAGTAGGATAATAAAGTGTTAAATCTTTGTAAATAAAGCTTTTAGGCAGCCTTTTACAAAGACCTGACCAGCAGTTGTGTTAAGTCTCCCAATTTATTGGAAGTTGCCAATTTCAAAGCCAAATATTCTCCTGTATTATCTTTCAGCCGTCTAACAAATGTGAATTTTGTCAGGAAAACTCTCCGCTGCTTGTTAACGCGTATAAAAAACCTGATCCAGATAAATTTGGACAAACTGCCCACTGAGTGTCCAGAGATCTGAGTCCTTCAGCACTTTGTGAGTTCAGGCGCTGATGATCTGAAGCCAAGTGTTCCTGCTGCTGTCAACTAAAAACCCACTTTCCCTTTTCTTTTTGAGCGATTGAAAGAGCCAAAAACCAACATTGTGAAAAATCCGAATAGTCTGAAACTTTCATGGCAAGTTCATATTAATTGCCAAGTAATTCCTTGAAATCACAACAGTATTTACCTCCAAAATATTTGAAAATCACTCCGACATTAATTAAGAGTGATCTCACTGTATATCTGGTAATTTCCCTGATCGTTTCTAACCTGACTCTCGCCAGATGCATTTCGTTCCGCCTAGCTCCACTCACATCCATCTGGGATCGCTCCCGTTGGGAGGGATTTCTGCACCAGATTTTCAGGTCGAGCCAATCAGGACCGCCGGGCGGGAGTTTCATAGATGTGACGTAGCGGAGAAGCGACTGTTCTGATTCAGACAACAATGGCGGCTCGCATCGAGGAAGCAAGCGTCAACATTGATGCTGCTATTTCATCCGTGTTGTCCAATCTACCCAATATTCTTTCGTTAAAAGAACATCAGAGAACTAACCTGACTCTCGCCAGATGCATTTCGTTCCGCCGAGCTCCACTCAACATATGACGAGTGGAGCTAGGCGGAACGAAATTCATCTGGCGAGAGTCAGGTCAGGTTTTCCCTGCGTCGCTACATCACAGGTTGGTTTCGATGTGAGCGGTTGAAGCAGCACGTCAATAAAGATGACAGACAAGTGGTTTATCCAATCATATGCAAGCGATCCCAGATGGATGTGTGGAGCGAGGCGGAACGAAATTCATCTGGCGAGAGTCAGGTTAGATCCTTTCCAGGAAACGTCCAAATATTTTCTGTCTGACTTCTGCTGATCATCTCAGAATCTGAGACCACGTCTCGTCTCTTATCACGATGACGATGCATCAAATATCAAAGTGGGGTTTTTATGCAAACAGCAGCGTAACTCTTGAGGTGTGTGTGTGTGTGTGGAGGAGTGTGTGTGTGTGTGTGTGTGGAGGAGTGTGTGTGTGGTGCTTCAGGTTTGCGTCTGTTGAGCTGCTTCCTGTCGGGGGTTAAAGGTCGGTGGAAGGTGGAGGCAGATGCATGAGACGGCCCTACTACTACTACATATGTAGCTATTGTGTTACTGTGAAAGCATGCTTCATATGTAGCAAAAAAAACAAAATAAAGAGCAAAGTACTTATAAAATACTGTTATCTTGTACTACTATGTGTACTTTTGTAGCAGAGCGAGGTCTATTTTAATGGTACAGTAATCGAAGGACAGTTGCACTAAGCCGACCCAGAGCACTTCGCCTGGAGCTGCTGGGTTTCATATGAAGAGTGTCGCTTGTTGGACAATCAGCAGGGCTCATGCACAGGTTCGTAAAGGAAATGAAATGACTTCTGTGTTTTGAAACGTTTCGGGGGAAAATGTGCAAGAGCTCTGAGAGAGAACCAGCCGGAGACGTGGGCGACAACGAGGAGTTAACGTTAGTTTGATTACGACACTACGACCCTTCTCGCCGTGAGTCGGTGGAGACGAAGTTAGTTTTATGTTGTGTAAATCTGTTTCCGCGCCAACTTTGATATCCTTCCGTTCATCACGTTCGTCTGTAGGGATTTCGTTTGCAGAAGTAATCTCTAGTTTCGTGCCTTCACTGGAAAAAAAAACTCTGTAGTCTGTATAACACTGTGCAAAATGCAATACTGTGAAGAACTGGAAATCTTTTTATGTTGAAACTTGTCGGTCTGTGTGAAAACCATCGAAGATTAAAGAACAAACATGACACCAACATCGTGGATCACGCATCGTGTTTTTATTCCAGTGTTTGTGGATTTTATTGGAGTTTTCTCGACGACGTCCAGTGAGAGTTGAGACTTTTTAAGGTTATTTTTTCAGTTTGTAGATTTTTCTGTGAAGAAACTAAAAGTGTTTTAATCCTTAAACTTTTATGTTCTGCTACTTTGAGCTTTGCACTTTCACCATCTGCTTTTCATTTATTTTAACTTTTAAAGTTCCTGTTTGTAAGAAAAGTTGATACCACTCATCAAATACTGACGGTTGGGATGGCGTCAGTATTCGACGAGTTGGGAACGAGACACATCTTTCTTACACATTGGACCTTTTAATTTGTTATTCGTATGTTTTTTTGTCGAACACAGTAATATATCAGTTGTTGAATTAAAGAAGCAGTGTGACTTTCTGTTTGCATCACCTCATTTACATCTCCTGTATTTTAATTGCTGCAGTACCTATAAATGACCACTCGGTGTCGCTCTCCTGCAGCAGTAGAGCTCGTGTGTCCCTGTTCACTGAGGGTTTGCATCAGGATCCACAAGCCTCGACATCATAACTCTTTATTCTTCTTCTCAAGTAATTTAGTTTCCTACATTTTTGCTTTTTATTATCCGTCTTGATGGATCTGACCTCAGTGGAGAGAAATCTGCTGTGGCTGATCAGAAACGTGGTGTTTAATTAGCAAAATGCGTCTGTGAGTCGAAGGACGTGTTGTGTCGGAGCGTGAGGGCATCTAAACATGTCATCTGTCAGGACGACGATGATGATGATGGTGATGACAGGATGCATTTATCAGCAGACACACGGGAGCCCACATGATGATGACGACGACGACAGTGTTTCCACATCGGCTATATTTACCATCAGCTAATTACATGACTGCAGAGAACAGAGGCACACACACACACACACACACACACACACACACACACACACACACACACACACACACACACGTACGTTTCTGAAAGCATTCTTGTTCATCTGACTGTAAAACCTGCATCATTCCAACTGTATATTGACTGAAATTAAAGGATCTTTTTGACCCTGAATGTAAAAATTTGCTTTCAAACAGTCACTACTTCCCGACAAATGATGTATATGTATTTTTTAAGACCAGTAGGCCTACTTATTGATATCCAATCCAATCCAACTTTATTTGTTGAGCAGTTTAAATAACCACAAAGGACCAAAGTGCTTTACAGGATAAATAAATAGGACATAATAAATAAAAGGATATTTGTACGTTTGTGATATAAAATTGTAGTTATTCAAGAGTTTTGACAGAGAAATGCTCCAAGGACGTTTTAGAGTTTAAAAATGGACTAGAATACCAAACAGTCCTCTTTTGTACGCTTGATATTTTTCATCAGGATCCCTGAGAAGATTCATGAAAATGTGGAAAAACACCTAATCTCCAGAGAAAGTAAGAAAAAAAAACCTGGATCCGTCCCGTTATTCAGATACTGGAGATCCGTCCTCCAGATCCAAGTTCAGTGTTTGTGTTAATACTGCTGACAAACAAACAAACAAACATATTTATGATATAAAATTGTAGTTATTCAAGAGTTCTGACAGAGAAATGTTCCAAGGACGTTTTAGAGTTTAAAAATGGACTAGAATACCAAACCGTTCTCTTTCTTACGCTTGATATTTTTAAATATTTTTTATCTCCAGAGAAAGTAAGAAAAAAAACCTGGATCTGTCCCGTCATTCAGATAGATATGAGACAGCACCAACACTTAACTGGAGATCCGTCCTCCATCCAAGTTCAGTGTTTGTGTAATACTGCTGACAAACAAACAAACAGACATACAGGTCAAACATAACGTCTTCCTGTCCGATTAAATGATAAATAAATAATAATAAATGGGGATTTGATTCGTGATGAACAATAACACATTTTAATGTTTGTTATTATATGTTTGGTGCATATTACCAAACAAACACTCATGTTCAGTGAGACTAGAATCAGTGTGTGTGTGTGTGTGTGTGTGTGTGATTACCATGACAACACAGTTCTTCTTCTCTCCCTCCCGGAGACGATGACTGTTTCTCAGGTCCAGATCGTCCACATCCGGAGGGAGACGCAAATATGTCCAAGTGCTAAAACTCGACATCCTCAGTTTTCACTTCGGTCTCTGCAGCTTTTCGTCAGATTCTCCGTGTCGGAGCGTCCGTCTCTCCGCGGATCGACAGCTGGTTCTGTCAGCTGGTTCTGTTTCCTCAGCCCGTCCCTGTGAGGCTGCACAGGCCCATCACATCGCCAGGTGTCAGCTCCATGTGTGTTTGTATTTATGTGTTGTTCTGGTTTTCTTATTGCCCTAATTGAGGAAACCATCTGTGTTTCGGGGGGAAAATAGCTGGGAGATGAACTGGAGGGCAGAATGTTAAATGGCTTGTTATGTTATGGTGTCTAACTGCATTACGGCGTGTCAACAAATACTGCAGGCTGGTGTTGATCTTTCATGGAGAGAGTCAACACGATAACACGACTCTTTGACGTCACCGCGGAGGCTCTCCGTCGACACGATCGGCCCGCCAAATCATCGCTTTGACGTCGGAGCAAAGAATGTTTTCTCAAGCTGTCACGCGTCCGTGTCAGCGCGAGCATCTACAGATCGTCAGCCCGCAGGCCGACGACCATCTGAGGCCATGCGGGCCGCAGATAACAGCCGTCAACAGGCGGAGACGTCACGGCGACACTGTTGCTGCTGCACAGAGAGACGAGGACTTTGTAATTTGTGTATGTTTGTTGCAGAACGTACCGTAGAGACATGAACGCTGGCCCAACAATTGTGAAAGTCTTGACTCCAGTTCATCGTCCCTCTTCCAGAGTAAGACTCGGGGTTATGCGTGATGTCAGCGGCTGCATGTGAAGGTTCTCCGTGGGACTCTTTGGCCCCCGGATCCAGTTTCCTGTCTATACCCTGTGGACCCGAGCCTCTGTCAGAAAACACATTTGGATCCACTCAAGCTGAAGTGTCTCGGGAACAACGGCACGCAAACCTCAGACCCGTCCTCGCTGATGAAAAAGCAGATTCTGATCGACGCAGCGACTCAGAAAACAAGAAGAAGTTTAGAGACACTGAGATGTTCTGGTGAATAAAGATCATCTGGTTACATAACAGACGAGATATTAAATACTTCCTCTGTACCTGGAGGCTGTGAGATTTGTTCCCTGTACAAAATCATTTATCACAAATCAATTTAAAGGATTAATTAAATATTCAGTCGTCGTCTCCTCAGCCCCATCAGCTGAAGGAGAGTCAGGTTAATGTTTAAGTTTAGCAGCCGGATAGTTTCCTCGTCACAGTTGTTGAGGTTTCGTTCTAGTCGGATCATCAGAGTCTCGCAGGTGTTGAACTGATGATTTAAAGATATAATATGTAACATTTCTGCACGTTGTCGAGTTCTTTCATCGTCCCAAATGTTTCCAACAATGTTTCAAACCAGAGAAAATCCACAAGTTTACTGAAGGTGTGTTTGATTTGGTCGCCTGTCGCCTCTGAGTGAACTCAGCACTCAGCAGAGACTCTGGTTCTGGTTCTGGTTCTCTGTCTCCTCTCTGTAACGCTACGTTTATGAAGTAAAGTCCATTTCCCCTCCAGCTCCAGTCAGTAGTCAACATTACAGAACGTGGAGGTCACTGCTGCAGTCAGGCTGATCAACAGGATCAGGATGCTCCCGGCCGGATCAGAACAGAACCTGATGAGACTCCAGCTGTTTATTCTGGATCGGACTTTTTCACATCTATCTTAAGTAATGTGAGAGTTTGAATCATTAAGTTTTCGGGATCAGATAATAAAATCGTCTTTGTCAGTAGCTGTCCACTTGTCAGACACATGTTGTTGTTGTTGTTGTGTGAACAGAGCCGGGTTTGGACCCAGGATGTGGTACCTCCTCCAGCCCACTGACCCACGAGGTTCACTCTGTTATCCTCAGTATGAAGATAGTTTGGTGAACTGATCCTCCGTCAGTCTGTGGAGATGTGACCTGCTGCTCCTCAGCTCTTCACCCTCCAGCATCTCCTGAAATCAGATCGACACCCACCAACTCACAAAGTGGCACCGAGGCCTCGTTTGTACACCGACGACACTCTTTTAGTGTGTCTGTGTGTGTGTGTGTGTGTGTGTGTGTGTGTGTGTGTCGGGTCGTGACGTCGCAGTTCTCCTGAAGCAGCGTGGTGTTTTCATTAGTAGGAAGCGAAGGCGGGCTGAAAATAGCCGGCGTGATTCAGAGCTCGGACGCTTTTAGTCCTGATGCGGAGCCAAACTGTGGAAGCCCTGCGTAGGTCGTCCTCCAAATCAAACAAACAGGATGAAATATTGTGTTGCAACAGGCTGTCGGGCCAAACACACACACACACACACACACACACACACACGCACACACACTTAGTGTGTGTGCGTGTGTGTGTGTGTGTGTGTGTGTCTTAAAGTAATACACAAACTACAGAGCTCTTAACTCAGCCGAGTGATTTAAGAGACTTGTTAGAGCAGCTGTCTTTCTTCTAAAAGAAATAAAGTCTACGTTAAGACGTGCTGTGATAATGAATATCATCGTAGTGAATGTCTGTCTCACTTTAAAGAAGCCTTGTTTGTTCAGAGCGTCGTTGGGTCGGATCTCTTGAGTCTTAATTTCAAGGAGAAGATCTTCTTAGAGTTTCATCACAAGGAGCAACTCTTAGTCCTGGGAAGCTTCTCGTATACGGGCCCAGGTGTAAATACATTTTTTGTGTGTCTTTGCATCTGGTATCAAGTTTTTCTCATAAATCTATGAGCTGGATTCACACGAGAGACTAAAAGTCCAAGAATCTGATTCCTGCTGCTTCGATTTTGAGCTTTATTTGTGAAAATCTGTCTCAGAGAGTCACTGGAGGACTCAAGTTTATCACTCGTGCTCTCCAATTCGTTTTGGACTTATTAAGGACAGTAATTAAACAGGTTCGTACCCCACATATACGTCACTAATTAGATGTTTTAGTTGCCTGAGTAGGGTCGGGCATCAGTATGATCTTGCTCATTGATTCCTGATCAGTTTTCTACACAGCGACAGTCTGTCATCATCTAACAGGGATGAGCTTTTTGTACGTGAGCTAAAGAGAGCAGTTGTTTCTGTGACAGCCGGTGGAGGTGTTTTCTTTTCCCTCTCCGATAAAATCAATCCAGAGTAAAAACAAAAAAACACCAAAATCTGATCTCTGGGATCTGGAAACAAAACTCCAGGTTCTGACCGGGTCACATCGGTCCTCTCCCTCCCACTGCTTCCTGTTTCTCTCGGCTTTGATCGCAGCAATAAACACAAATAAATCTTTTAATAGGCCGACAGTTCCCCCAAACAAATCTCTTTTTATCAGGTTGAATTTGAGTTGTCATGTCTCTTTATGAGCCTGTGTGTGTGTGTGTGTGTGTGTGTGTGTGTGTGTGTGTGTGTGTGTGTGTGTGTGTGTGTGTGTGTGTGTGTGGGTGGGTGTTTCCCAGTAGAAAGACGTCCAAATGAACTTCCTACGTCTTCGGAGAGAAAATGCCAAACGCGGATGCCACAGCGAGTGAGTCACGCTCACATACATGAGTCACTGTTGATCTTGTGTGTTTCTTACCCACGAGAACCCAAAAATCTGCCCGTCGTGTTTCAGCGCCGCTTCGTTTTACATGCTGACCCTCCGGCCGGATCGGCAGCCACTCGACCTTTCACCCCAAACAGCTGAGGCGTTTCATGACAGATGTTATGGATGAAGATGACATCTCCTTCTGGGTGGGATAACTTTAGGTGACTGTTCATTGGATGATTTCAGTCCTTGGATGGACATAAAAGTCTCGGCGTGATAAACATCCAGTCGATCGTTCAGCTGATGTCACAGTTCAAACTGTGTTCACAGGAACTGACTTTAATCTGGTTAAAAACAGTTATTATCACTGTTCACTGAATAAAAACTGATATTAGACAATGATTTGTGCGGCTGAGATGTCGATGTGTAGGTTGGTCCGGACACGTTTGTGTTTGTAGCCCACTTCTAGTGGAAGAAGCTCGAAGTTTAAACCAATTAGTTTACTAGTTTATCAACACTTTTAGCTAACTGTTCTATTCTAGAATAGTTAGCTAACTATATTATTCTACTTCATCACTTTTAGCTAACTATTTTAACGGTTTTTTCCATCACTTTTGCATTACAATGGATCCAACTGGTTATCTTGCGAGATCCGCCCTACTCTGCCTCTGATTGGATGCCTTCATCGGTTGTCTTCTCTATATTTGAGCTCTGGTTGTGTCTTTTTCATGATGTTCTGATCGGGCAGTTTATGAGCTGAAGTTTCAGCTAGTTTCCCCAGTAAACACAGCAACCTTTCTGACCTTCTTCCGGTCTGCTGCTGCCGCTCCTCTTGGGGAAGAGGGCGGTTTGTTTACTGGGGAAACTACAACTCACAATCCGACACAACCACCAGACAGACACACAACATATAGTTAGGAAATAGCACCCTAGTTAGCTCATTTTTGTCTCATTTGTGGTGTCGAATTCAACAGTAAATTAATCGTGGCCAGCTGAGTACTCTGAACTACTGAGTTGTGTCGTTCAACAGAAACATACACGCCATAGTCATACTGAACTTTAGCTTTTCGCACACTGTAATTTGAACATCATGGTCATCAGAACTGACTTAATATCTGGATATATATGAATCAGATATATTATCACTGATTACACTGAATACAAAGTCTGATATTAGACAAGCTGAGTCAATGTGTGGCTGAGATGTTGATGTGTAGGTTGGTCTGTACGAGTTTCGTGTTTGTAGCCCACTTCTAGTGGAAGAAGCTTGAAGTTTAAACCAGTTAGTTTACCTGTTAATCCAACACCTTAGCTAACTGTTCTACTCTAGAATTGTTAGCTAACTATTTTATGGTACTTCATCACTTTTAGCTAACTATTTTAACCTGTTTTGTGCATGACTTTTGCATTACAATGGCTCCCACTGGTTATCTTGCGAGATCCGCCCTACTCTGCCTCTGATTGGATGCCTTCATCAGTTGTCTTCTCTATACTTGAGCTCTGGTTGTGTCTTTTTCTTGATGTTCTAATTGGGCAGTTTATGAGCTGAAGTTTCAGCTAGTTTCCCCAGTAAACACAGCAACCTTTCTCACCTTCTTCCGGTCTGCTGCTGTCGCTCCTCTTGGGGAAGAGGGCGGTGTGTTTACTGGGGAAACTACAACTCACAATCCGACACAACCACCAGACAAACGCACAACATAGAGTTAGGGAACAGCACGCTAGTTAGCTCATTTTTTCTCATTTGTGGTGTGAATTAACAGTAAATTAATCGTGGCCAGCTGATCTCTGAACTCTGGTTGTTTCGTACAATTTTTTTGTGTCGTTGAACAGAAACTATGCGCCTGTCAGCTGAACTTTGCTGCCTTTCTCACATTATGGTTGTATTTAGCTCAGAGTACCAGGACCACAAAGCTGTCGAGGCTTTCATCGTACATAAACGATAGACACAAGCCAATCAGAGGCGCAGCAGGTCGGGTGTAGCTCGAAAAGCAGCATAATCCATAATAATAATAATGTGTCAGGTCGACTTCCTGCTGGCTTTAGTTTTCAAACACTTTAATTTGAACACATGGTGGTTTAATATGTGGACGTACATGAATCAAATATACGTTTTTAATTATATTTATTACGACTTCTGTTTTAAACAGCTGAGTCAACGAGCACTCAGGTGTTTTGTGTGTAGCCTCTTTTATTTAAACCCAGCACTGTGAGTTTTATTAGTCATAGTGTAAAGACTAAACTTTGTGTGTTTTTCATATATTAACAGATTAACTTCAGATGAAACAGTGAGTCGAGCAGCAGATCCTGGATGTTCCAGCGCTGTCAGATCTGATCTCTGCTGCTGGGTGTTCCCTTTTTCCACACTGTCAGTACAGTTGATTATATTTGAGTAATGACTGGGGGGCAAAGATCATTAAAAGTTAAATATTCCAGTGCATGCTGGGTATTGTAGTGCCTTGTCCTGGCAGTTAGCTGGATTTAGAGTTAATCCATTAGCTCACAGGGAGACTGTGTGTGGGCGGATGTAGGAATAAAACAACAGTAACAACACTGTTTGTTAAATATTTGATTTAAACTATATTTTGTGTCAGGGAGCACAGTGCTGTAGGTTGACTGACTACAAGTCCCACAATGCACAAGGTGTTAACGGTGAAGAGCTGTCTGGTGCGGACGTGTGTGACAGTTATTCAAAAATGGGGCACCGAGGTCCGGCAGAGTGACCTCTCCCGAGCGGAAACCAGCTGCGACACGCTCGTGACGTCACTTATTATAGTGTTATTTTTAAATGTGTACAAATATCGACGTGAAAACAGAAGATGTGAGCACGTGAGGCGGCAGAAACAGGACAGTTAGAGGAGCGCGAGGAGCGTGGTGTCACACCGCCCAGAGAGCGGGAAAAAGAGAGAGGGCTCACTCCGCTGTCATTTCGGGCTACCACGACGTCATCAAGAAGCGCCACGCCTGACTGGACGAAAACAAACAAACAAAAGCAAAATAATTAGTCTTTAATTATTTGAGGAATTAACTTTTTTATCATTAGAACTGATTCGATCTTAATTTCTACAGAGAGAATTCAATTGATTTGTTCAGATATTTATAAAGTCATGATATAGAAGAGCTTCCTGTTTGTTTATTAACAAATACATATACAAGTTAGTAAGTTTTTATATTGACCAAGTACATAAACTCTTGTACATAAATACATAAATTAGGAGACTGGAAAATTCGGTTAACACATTGCAGTATTGCTCCGTTTAGTTCAGTTTATTAAACAATCAAAGGCGACGTCTCCAATTATGTGCCAAGGTCTTGGATTAACAAATTGATTAATTAATAAATAAAAATTGCTCAAGATCTGCACCGGGTTTAATAATGAAGACACAGCAGACACAACGTTTATTTACAATTGGGCTCATATTTATAAGATGCCATTTTCGTGAATATTTGATAAATAAATATTCCCATTGAAATAAAAAGTCATTTATTTGACTTAACTATATTGACTCATTTGTATATTAACTTTTATGTATATATTTATTGCCCCATTTATGTATTTATTTGGGGAGTTGTTTTGTACACGTGTTTATTTATTTTGGCTATTTCATGTGCATATGTATTTATTAATATAATAATATTGATAATAATAATATAAAGGTATATATCATAATGATAATGACTATAATGGCACTCCATACAGATTTGGGGAATATAAAAGTTGTTTAACTTGAGATATAAAATAGTTAAAATTATTTACAAATATATTCAAATAAAAATTGACAAATTTATTTATATAAGTTTTTTTGCTTTATTTTGGACTTCAGTCAGTTTTTTGGCTGAAAAACCTCCTGACTGATTTTTATTCACGTCGGTACAGTTCCTGAGCCTGAAGTCCGGAAGCTGTCTGCGGAGTGAGTCATCTTGACCGCAGACGATCTTCGTGTGCTAGCTAAAGCGCTACAGCTAACGAGGCTCCAGCGGAGACCGGACCGCACCGCCGCTCCTCGTCCCGGTATGATGCCAGGTGACAGCGACATGACCTCCATCGTCCAGAGAATCGCCCGGCAGGCTCTCCTCACGTACCGCAGCCCGCCTCGGCTCGGCGAGGAGGCCGCTAAATCTTTCCTGGAGAACCAGAGCAAGCTGAAGAGCCTGATGACGGAAGTGCGGGCGGCGGACCTGAAGCTCGTCCCGCGGAGAGCCGACGGCAGCGCGGCCGCTCCGCTGCCGCTCCTCCACGGCGCCCCGCCGGTCACCTACATGCACATCTGCGAGACGGACCACTTCAGCATGGGGGTGTTCCTGCTGAAGAGCGGCGCCTCCATCCCGCTGCACGACCACCCGGGCATGCACGGCATTCTCAAAGTCATGTACGGCAAGGTCAGGATCAGCTGCTTCGACCGGCTGGAGCGGCCGGCCGGCAGCCCGCAGGTGTCCCCCCCGGTGCCGCCGGGCCAGGCGGACGCGCTGCGGTGCTCCGTGCTGCGCTCCACCGCGGAGTACACGGAGGAGAGCGGCCCGTGCGTGCTCTCCCCGGACCGGGACAACCTCCACCAGATCGACGCTGTGGACGGCCCGACGGCGTTCATGGACATCCTGGCCCCGCCGTACGACCCGGACGACGGCCGGGACTGTCACTACTACAAGGTGCTGGCCGAGGCGGAGGGCAGAGGCTCGGAGCAGCAGGAGGTCTGGCTCATGGAGATCTCACAGCCTCCGGACTTCTGGTGCGGAGGGGAGCCGTACCCGGGCCCGGAGGTGTGCCTCTGATCGGACTCACCTGCAGCCGCCACATGTCTTTCTTCTCTCGGGCTCGGGCCGGTTCGTGCACCCTGCTGGGGCTCAGGGCCTGTGGACGAACCGAACCGAACCGTCACTTTAATCATTAATCGTGTGTGTGCAGGACGTGAGGCTCAGAGAGCACCTGGTCCTGCAGGTTAATGATTCAGCCGTGCAGCATGTGAGCTCAGTGCTGCAGCTGAAACACAATCAGTCCAGTTTCCATTTCACGTCCCAACAGTTGGACCGGTTCTGAGATCCCTCTGTGTCCGGGTCCAGTTCAGCTCTGTGGTCTGTCTCCTGAGGACAGTGATCTCTGACCATCCTCCAACCAAGTGAACTAACTCTCAGGACATTCAGAGGAGACAGACCTGATCATCATCATCACCATCACCACACACACACATCTGGGTTCATCTGATGGATTCAGTCTCATTAAAGGTGGACTGGTTCTGTAACCCGTCGTCCCGTCAGCTGAAAGAGTTAAAACAACTCAAACAGGCACCAGAATTGGACTCTCTGTCTGAGCGACAGGCTAAAATAAGACCCTGTAAGGTATTTTGGACCGGCGCTGCCAGGAAATGACAAATTGATGGTGTGCAGGGTGCTAATGCTGCGTTCAGGAGGAGTCTGGGTATTTTTCTGCATCGTGGTCGAAGTCGCTGCAGATTTCTGATCCTCGATGTTAAACACACTAAAGTTCAGCTCTCACTGTCGCCTGACCTTCGACCTGAAGTATAAACCTGAAGCTTAAACACGTATTTAAACCGTCTGCTGCATGAGGGATGTGATTCACGCTGCAACAACATAATACTACTTTATAATCCGCTCGTTGTGAAGCCCAGACCTGCTGCTCCTTGAACGCAGCATTAACGTCCACCTGAGCCCGCGGAGGGACGACCGCGTCCACGTCTCCTCATCGTCTTCCCGCTTCAGCCTCCGTGACGTTTGTCCCAGTCGGATAAAAATGTTATAATTTCTGAAATATGTTAAAAAAATAAACCGCAGCTTTGTTGTTTGTCTCGCGGTGTGTTTCGGACTCTGCAGACTGCTTGTTTGTTTGATCCTCAGGGCTGAAAGATGTGCACTAAGTCCGACCGCAGGAGGTCGAATTAAATACGGATCACGGAAAGTTTTTTGAGTTTCATAAAGTGAAAAGTGAAGCCGAACGAATTCTCTGCTACTTAACAATCAGAACTTCTGCAGTAAAATCGAGTCATAGCTCATGTTTCATGTCTGCACTGCTGGAAAACGATGCTTATTCTGAAACTATAGCGACAGTAAAGCTCTTATGAACACGCTGTAGTTCTGTGTGTGTGTGTGTGTGTGTGTGTGTGTGTGTGTGTCCAGAACCTGACCCGGTGTGTGAGGCGAGCAGTACCTGTATCGATGTGTTCTGCCTGTAACGAAGGTTTTCTCCTGTCTTCATATAAAACGTGCTCTTTATTTTGCTTAAACGTGTTTCACTTTATTCGTCTCCTGATCTGAACTGTTTCTAAACTTCCTCTGAGAGTTTCTCCTCCGTCGGGTTGATGGAGAAACTCCGTCTCCGTCTGTGTTGTTGAACTAAAAACAGTAAAATGTCTTCACGCAGCAGCTGTTGATAGTTTTTGACGCTGTCAGAGTGAAATTCATGATGCAGGACGTGTGAACGACTCTGCAGAGGAGAGATCTCTAAAGGCCCCCACACACCGGCTCCGACGTCTTCCTTATCCGTCTTCCTTATCCGACCACTCCGTCGGATCCGTTCAGTAGAAAAGTCACATTGAAACACACCGCCCCGGCTACACAGCAGCGTATACGTTCTGCGCCTGCGCGAGATGCAATAAGTCTCCTAAACATCGGGTGGCGCTTAGTCTCGTGCCAGTCACCCAAAACATAAAAACAGGAAATGACAGAACGGAGTGCGGACCGTAGCTTATCAGAACAAAGCACACACAGCGTTAGCTCAGCATTACTTGCGTGATGTCGTATTACGGTGGTCTCTCTTCCACCAGGGCAGCCAGCTGCTCCTCAAAGTCCTCGGTCCACACAGCCATGGCTTCCAAACATACGCTGGTTTATCCCCAAAATAACGAACGGTGAAGTGTTGTTTGTAACTCTGTGCCGTCTCTGTTCATGTGGTTTGTTTACCATCGTCACTTCCGCCGCCCCTCCCACACGCCGCGCTGATTCGCTGGCACACCGCCAATCAGAATGGTCACTGAACAGCTAGCTAACAACCAATCAGAGTATCCGACGGCGTCCAACCTCAGACGGCCGACTTCGCATGTTCAGTCAGGTCAGACGCCTCCTGACACAGCTGAACACACCGAACAGAGCAGCTCCCGAACTCGTCCGACTCTCTCCAAACGCTTCAGACGTCCGATGTCGGACCCGGTGTGTGGGGCCTAACTCTGTCGGGAGGCAGAACATCGGACCGAACCGAGAACATCTCGCCACTTTTACACAAATGATTTTGGTTAAATGTTCAGTTTTATGTTGTGACGGCACCGTGGTTCTGCTCCGGTCGGGTTCAGGCACAAAACCCACCTGGTTAGTGTGAAGAAGAACTTAAAACACAGCTGGAAAACAGATGTTAGTGATGAATTATTAATCGATTAACCGCCGCCAAGAACTAAACCGATTTCAAAAATGTCAACACAAAACACATAATATTACGACATTTGATCCGTTCAGTCGCCTCGGTGCTGCTGGATTCTGTTTGCTGCTTATTTGGTTTAAAATTCAATAACTTTATGTTTAATATATCTGTTCTGTTAGCTCTGAATGCAAACACAGATCGTGTCAGACGTTGTTCACCGGCTCGGCTGCACTGACGTATTAGTACGTACGTAAGTATTTGTACTTTAGAGGTATAAAATGAAATACTGACGCTGCAGTGAACAGCTGTGTTTAAGGTCACGTGAACACTGAAGGTTTACTGACCTTCGTGACTCACCTGGACGTCACCTGATGACTGTATTTATCTCTGCTGTCCTGGATGTTTGGAGATAATCTGCACCGTTCATCTCCAGACGAGACGAGAAGTTTCTCCGGAAGGATTTCAGTTTTTGAGCCACGTCAACGGACAGAACTTGTCTCAGAACAGACTTTTTCTTGCAGTTTCTTGTATTTCATTACATCTCGCCACTTTTACACAGATGATTTTGGTTAAATGTTCACCGTGGTTCTGCTCCGGTCGGGTTCAGGAACAAAACCCACCTGGTTAGTGTGAAGAAGAACTTAAAACACAGCTGGAAAATGTTCCGACTGCGATGTAAATGATGAATTATTAATCGATTCATGATGACTCATGAATCGATTAACCGCCATCAAGAATTAAACCGATTTTAAAAATGTCAACTACAAAATACTCATGTTAAAAAATGTGTTTTTGTAATTTAAAAAATACAAAAAAGACTTTTTACACAAAGTAATATTACGACATTTGATCCGTTTAGTCGCCTCGGTGCTGCTGGATTCTGTTTGCTGCTTATTTGGTTTAAAATTCAATAACTTTATGTTTGATATATCTGTTCTTTTAGCTCTGAATGCAAACACAGATCATGTCAGACGTTGTTCACCGGCTCGGCTGCACTGACTGAACGTAACTAAGTACATTTACACAAGTATTGTACTTTAGAGGTATTAAATGAAATATTGGAGCGACTGACGGTGCGTAGTACGCTCCAATATTTCATTTTATACCTCTAAAGTACAATACTTGTGTAAATGTACTTAGTTACGTGTGAACAGCTGTGTTTAACTCACCTGGACGTCGCCTGATGACTGAATTTATCTCTGCTGTCGTGGATGTTTGGAGATAATCTGCACCGTTCATCTCCAGACGAGACGAGAAGTTTCTCCGGAAGGATTTCAGTTTTTGAGCCACGTCAACGGACAGAACTCGTCTCAGAACAGACTTTTTCTTGCAGTTTCTTGTATTTCTGCCGTCTTTGTGCAACATTTCTGAGCACAAAGAACTTTGTGCGACACTTTAATGAGGCTTCTTCTGTCGCTCTGTCACTCAGCTGTCAGATGTTTCTGCTCTGTCGGCTTTTGTTTGCGTTTGCGTGACACGCCGTGAAAAGCGCGTCGGCCCGCTTTCTGCAGAATGTGACTGGATGCAGTCGGACATCCTGGTGGTTCTGACACTTCTCAGTGTGTTAGTGTGGATCAGAACCAACAGAGGTGAGCTTCGTCACACGGATTGTAAAAATGGCCAATGACTTCATATCGCACTTCCTGCGGTGTCGGTGCTGAACCGTCGGACCGTGCAGCTTTAAAATGAAACAAGAATCATGAACCGGGCTTCATCCAACGCTCAGGTTCTGTTCTGGTGTATATTAAGTGACTTTATAGGAGAAAACAGAAAAAGCAGAGAACATCTTTATGTAAAATTGTAACTAGTTTGTAAACATGTTTCAGTTCTGAATGTGTTCAGCCGAGCAGGACCACAGAACCTCAGCGTTATGACCCGCTGTGTGTGGGCTCAGGTCCGACTGAAAGGAACCAGACTGTGGACGGGTCATCGGCCCGAAGTTTAGTGAAGTGCTGCAGTGTCAGCTGGTCAGCAGCTGTCGTGTGTGTTCACACAGAACTTCACTCTGAATGATCGTCGTTCAGACACTTTGGTGTTTCAGATAAACGTCTCCACCTTAAAGTCCAACTGGGTTCTGGAGAGTTCTGATGACGTGAACTTTATCAGCTGATAGAGAATCAAAAACACTAAAACCAACAAATGAACCAACAGCAGGAAGTCGACAAGTCAACATTTATTTGCATCGACAGGAAGCGTCATCGGTCCGGCAGAATAAAAGCTTTAGTGCTCGACTTGTTTGCATAAAAATTATAAAACACAAAGAAAAAAACACTTTCGACTTGAATCTTGTCCAGTGACTCGTCTGTTTCTCTCACATTCATCAGGTAGAAACGATGCAAACATCAGATCACCAGCTACGACCTCCGACGAGCTGCTCGCCAGAACGCACGAACCGAAGTCGTCTCCTCTTCGGGTTGAAACATATTAATATATATCATCCAACATTTTCTAATATGATACAAAACCTGGGTTTAAAAAAAGCTTCCCACCTTGGCCCCGCCCTGTTTTATGACATCACAACATCTCTTGGGTGCACGCTGACATCACACGTCGCCTCCTCCCGTCTTCACTCCAACACATCCAAACAGTTAAAAAGAAGAAGCGATTTAAAGGTGCAGTACGTAGAAATCTCAGTTAGCCGTGCAGCTAGCTCGAGGAGAGCCGGTTAGCATGCAAACTGTCATTTCTTCACATTCTTGTTGTGTAATTTTAGTTTTCGACTAACAATAATCCTACGTATTGCACCTTTAAATGGATGAACGTCATTAGTGGGATTTAGTTTGTGTCGTCACAACGGTACAAAATATCGACTCATGTAAAACATCTCGTCCCTCCAGGAAGCTGCGAGCTGCGATCGCAAAGATCAACACAAAAGTCTGAAGATTCTCGTCCAGTCACCGAAACTTTCCATCAAATCTGACGAGTCGGTGCAGTTTCCCTCGAGTTCGACCTGCAGCGGTCGCTGTGAAGATGCAGAAATGACCGATAAATATTCAGTAAAACGTGCAGAGCTGTTTCCTGACGTTGAAACAAAATGTGGTGGAACAAAGTCAAATGTTTTTACCGACACATAAAAACACCCACAGATGGAATCATCTGCAGAGGCTGAAGCATCTGAAGCTACGACAAAGAACTTTTAACTGGTCTCAATTTGATGCTGCTGCCTGGATGTGACCTTCACGAGCAAAGAAACCGTCTCCAAGGAGATTATTCTTCAGACAGTTTTATTCTTGACGTTGATGGAAACACAGGAGCCTCCAAAATCATCAAAATATCAAAGTTCCTTGTTGTAGCTTTAAGTTTAGAGATAAAAACCCAAATAAAACCTTCAGAAACAGGGTGAAAGTTCTCTGAGAGGTCTGAGATTGAGAGCATGTTCGAGGGGATTATACATCGAAATAAACGTTGCAACATGCATCATTTTTTTAGAAAAAGCTGCCGTGAAATCATTTTGGGTCGAGAAGCCTGTGAACTCCTGGAGGGACTGATGATCTGCTGTGGTGATGGAGGTGGAGGATGTAGCTGACGGAGGAGGAGGGATGGATCTAAATATTATTTTTGTGTCATTATTGAAGTTTTAAAGTGATTTTTGAGTTTGTGAACTGGTTGTTTTAGTGAAGTTCTGTGTGTGAGGGTCCAAACGTCGCCTCCGAGACTTCTGGAATTGTTCTGAGATGATCAGCTGGAGGAGAAGCAGCTGTTCTGAAGCCTCCTGCACACTTTTGGTCTCATCTGTTGCAGCCTGAACTGTGACTGAATCCCTGAGAATATGAAGACTGTCGACACGATGCCTTGCCACAGAGCACTGAAGCGGGCTGTAGCAGTCCTGTAAACCAAACTCCATTCACATTTCTTATAATTTAACAGTGGTGAGTGAGGATGTTTCAGTGTGAGACTGATAAATAATGAAGACATGATTCTTCCTGATCTTTTTTTAAAGTTATGGCTTCTTCTTCTTCTCTGTGTGAGACGAGCCGAGCTGCAGGATGGAGTTGTGTCTCTGATGGCAGGCAGGAGTTTTACAGTTTACATTCAGCAGCTTGGGGCGGATTAGGACGCGGAGGACTTCTTCTCCCGCTGCCGCAGGTGGATCTTCATGTGCCTCCGTCTCTCGTCGCTGCGGGCGAACTTCCTCCCGCACTGGTCGCAGCTGAACGGCTTCTCGCCGGTGTGCGTGCGGATGTGCGTGGTGAGGTGGTCGCTGCGGCTGAAGTTCCGCATGCAGATGCGGCACTGGAAGGGCTTGTGGCCGGTGTGGATGCGCAGGTGTCGGCTCAGCTCGTCCGAGCGGGAGAACCTGCGGTCGCAGCTCTCCGCCGGGCACGGGTACGGCCTCTGGTGCACCGGGGTCTTGCTCGGTCGGTTCGGGTACTTCCTGGGTCGTAAGATGGGTCTGAGAGGGAGGCTCTGGTGGCTGGGGAAAGCGGCGGCCATCGGGCCGTCGGCGGCCGCTGAGGGCGCGCCGAGCGTAAAGTTCCTGATGGTGTTGAGCGGAGTGAGAGGCGGAGGCACGCGGAGGGAGTCCAGCGGGTACGGGAGGGACTTCCGCTCCGGGAACGTCTGGATCTCCCGCTGGCAGCTCTGCTGGTAGAAGCCCCCGTAGTCAGGCATGATGGAGAGCAGCGCGGCGCCGTCCACGGTCGGTTTGGGCACCGCGCTGTAGGACGGGGGCGCGTGGTAGGACACTGCGCAGGAGGACGTGGCCAGGTATCCGCCCGCCGACTGGTCCTGGTACATGTCCCCGCTGCAGGAGTAGGACGGGGCCGGGTGCGCGTGCGGGTGAGGGGGCGCGTACATGTGGCTGATGTCCGGGTGGCCGTGCGCCATGGTGCAGTCCCCTGCGTCTCCTCCTCCTCCTCCTCCTCCTCCTCCTGCGTAAATCCCGGGGGATGCAGCGGGTGACTCAGACACGGTGAGCGCGCCCGGGGTGGCGATGTCCGCGCTGACCACGTTGATGACGTCCCCCGGTGTCCACGGGCCTCCCGCGCCTCGGGACTCCACCGAGAACTTGCCCGTGAACGCCACCGGGTGCGTGCGTAAAGTGGCCACGTACTGCGCCAAGTCGCCGTGCAGGAGCAGCTCAGGTGCGCTCTTCTCCTCACACAGAAGGTCACCTGCAACATGTGGAGAAGTTCACCCGGTTAGAAGGAAAATAAAACATCATTTTAAACATTCTCACCTTCTGATCTCTGCTCGTCACGACGATTCAACCTTTTTTACATTTGGCGCAATTACAGTCAGAATTGTTTCACCGAACCCTCCACGAACCGAACCCAGCCTCTTACCGGTCCCATCCTCGGGGTTCCCCTCGCGCTCCTCAGCCTCCTCTTTAAAAACCATCTGAGAGGACAACCCCCCCTCCGCCGCGAACGCGTCTTTGTGGAGCCCGTCCACGATGCTGCTGAGAGACGCGGAAACTTCCTCCGCCACTCTCGCGCTCATCCTGTCCGCGAGTCTGTGAACTAATTAGCCTCCAGTTTTCTGCCCGACTGCCTCTCAAACATGATGAAGTCTGTCCCTCATCCCGCCTGTGAACCCCGAGTCCGCTCCGCCTCTCATTTCTTGCAAACAGCTCGCGGATCCGTGCTGCATGGTTATAAAGGGGATCTCTGGGTGTCCCGTTACGTCATTCACCAAATATGGACTTGGTTTTTGGAAAAAAACAAAAACACAGAGAGGGAACTCCAGAAATAGGACCGATGGAGGAGCCGTGACGACACGTGGAAACACAAGAAATCACACCTGAATGTTTCACCGATAAGCACCGAACTCTGCCGGTACCAGAACCAGAATCTGTGGGTTTTATTTTTTAAACATTATCACAAACATGCTGCTCTCGTGATAAAGAGGAAGAGCTCCATCATCATCATCATCATCATCATCATCATCGTTCGGAATTCCGGTCACACGCGCTCCATAAAAGGACGCTCCGGTGAGCTGAGAGGATCCCGCGCGGCTTATATGGCCGGTATCCGGCCGGTATCCGGGCAGAACCGCGTTACATGGCGCTGTCTTTGTGCCAGCTGAGCCCACACACTGACTACAGACCCATTTGTTTTCTCTGCTGCCTTGTCAGGAGCAGATTACTGCTCTGACTGAGTCCTGCTATTGTTGGTCCGCAGAGACAGATGAGGTGATTAGAGAGGGAATAAGCTTCTGATTTATTTCCTGTTCGACTCTCGGTGGATTGATTGTTAGTGGTTTGGTGAAGTTTGGTGTGTTTAAGATTGAGATTTGTAACAGCAGCTGCAAATATTCTGATCAGCATCGTTTTTTGTCCAAAAGTGACAAAACTGTCGTCACACACGTCTCGTTTTCATCTTAGTTTGAAGGGTTTAGTGTAAAAAAAGGTGTCGTCACTCACCAAAATTCACTTTTGAGACAACAATCTGACTTTAAACGCACAATATTTAATTTCTGCTGCGAAACAAAACAAAAGATGATACGAGATCAAGACCTTCTGGAGGAATAAACACCCGGAGCCTCATCAGATTCTTCAGAGATGACTTTTGAAATTAAACTTTAAACAAACAAGTACCTCAAAATTGTACTGAAGTGTACTGAGTAAATGTATTTAGTTACGTTCCATCACTGCACTTTTAGGTAAAAACAAAGATTAGTTAGTTTTTAGCTCAAATAAATCAAATATTTTGTCCCTCCTGAGAATTTGTGGATTTAAAAAAAAATTTAAATGCGATTTCATTGCGAGGAAACGCTTAAAAACGTTGCAACATGCATCAAGATTTTTTAGAAAAAGCTGCCGTGAAATCGGACATTTTGGGTCGAGAAGCCTGTGAACTGCTGGAGGGACTGATAATCTGCTGTGGTGATGGAGGTGGAGGATGTAGCTGACGGATCTAAATATTATTTTTTGTGTCATTATTGAAGTTTAAAAGTGATTTTGATTTTGTGAACTGGTTGTTTTAGTGAAGTTCTGTGTGTCTGACTCGCCTCTTTCTAAGAATTTGTGGATTTAAAAAAAATTGACAGAAAACCTGATTTGGAGGGAAACTGCAGCAGAGATAGGTGTGATTTTAACTTAAAAAGTAAAGTTCCCTTTCTGATCTTTATAAAAGTCTCTTATGTTAACGCTCTGTCAGTTATTTCTGCCACCAGGGGGCTCTCCGTCAAAACAGAACAAGAGATCAGATCAGGTGGAGCAGAAGGCAGAACCGGTCTCGACCCGGAGTCCCATCAGATTCTGATTTGACCTCCACTGTCGGTGTTTCTCTGAGTCTCTCCTGAAGTTACAGCGACAGAAATGAAACACTGAGGAAACTGTGGACGTCTCTGGTTTGAACAGAAACGTCTAAATGTTCTAAATTCATGATGTTATTGTCGCTTCATGTGGTTAGAAAAGATCAGCGGAGCAGAGAGTGATTTCATGTGAAACAAACAAAGTTCATCTTCATATTTTCTGCACTTTTTGTCACCGAAAAACAACAAAAAATGAAACAAACTGCCTCTTTCTCTCTCCAAGTCGAAGCTTTATGAGGAAATGCAAAACATTTAAACATGTTTGTCAGACGTCAACGATAAACACAATGTAAACATCGCTCCACCAGTTTAGCTAACTGTCCGACTCATGATGGAAATTACATCAAGAATCAGAATCGATGCAGCAGAACCAGAGATTCTTTCCTTTTTATTCCACTAATTGTCTTTCTTTTCCCAAAACACTGTGCCTACATCACCCACAATGCAACACGGCTGCACAGTTTGGTCTGATTCAGGCTAAACGTGTCCTGCAGCAGAGATGAGGTCACCTCTTTCTAACCAACACAAACAGATCTGCTTCATTCTAACATGTGTGGTGATGAAGCGGCGCTGACTCAGGTGACACTCAGGTGACGTCACCTGAGGACGTTTATCTTCTTCTCACAGCTCAAAGAAGTAGTGACACCTAGAAACAGACTCTGATGTGTGAACTGCTGCAGATCTGTAGATATTCACAATCTTTCCTCTCACAACACCTTCAGCTCAGGGTTTTTATTCATGCCGGTCGAGACGACCCGGCTGGAGAAAAAGCCCGGCGCTGAGTGTGAACAGAACCTTTTCAGGCTGTTTGATGTGTGGATGAAGGCGCTGGTGAAGACGAGGCGTCGTGCCGATCGCTGAGCTGTGGAGACGAGCAGAGCGAGCAGGAGGACTGCAGCGCTGCGAAGCCTTTTGAACGCCCACAGTTACAAAAATGTTGGTGTGTATTGTCGTTGTGTGGCGAGCCGCCCACCCTGTGGCAGATGGGGGTTTGGTCGGTCCACACACACACACACACACACACACACACACACACACACACTCAGGATTCACATGCACACATTTAGGAAACGCACAACAACACAAACTCTCCCACACACACACACACACAAAGACACAAATACACACTTTCACTTGGTTTTTAACCGAGTCTCTGCAGCAAACACACACACCAACACACACTTTCTCTGTCAGGATCTGTCGAACAAACACACACAAATCCACCCACACACACACACACACACACACAAAATCTTTCTCCCTCCTCTCTCCACACACACACACACACACACACACACACACACACACACACACAGCTCCTCGGGGACGCTGCCCTGCTTCCACCCTTCGCCCACGCTCCTCCCGGCCGTCGAGGCTCTGGGGGGTTTTTGGTTTTGTGTTTGGTGGCTCGGGGTGTCAGCCGGGGGTCCGGCGGCTCGGCGGACCCCACCACGCCGATTAATCATCTGTCATCTGCGTTTTTTGTTAATATGGATCTTTGTCTTCACTCCTCTAACGGCGCTCGGGTCGGCCCGGCCGGCTCACCGCCTGCCGCCCTGCTTTCCATTTCTGCAACCGAACGTCTCCGAAAAACAACAAGAAACGAAACAAACTGCCCCTTTATGTCTTTTTGCTTTCATGAAGTCATCTGCTGCTCGAGTGAAATCTGTGACCTCCGTGACCTCGTATCGACTCCTCACCTTCACAGCATCAAATCTACGAGAGCAGAAACAACAATAGATCTCTTTCTCTTCCCTCCTCGTGAAGAAACTCTTCTTCCGTCACACATTACTGCAGTTTGTCTCATTTAACGGCTGCTCGCTGTTCATCACGGTGAGCCGCCTCTTCATGCTCTTCTTCTACCATCAGATCTGCACAGACACATCTGAGAGTCCTCCACAACGTTTGTGCATATTTTCTGCACTTTTGTCTCAACTTTTGCGACCAAACGTCACAGAAAAACAACAAAAACGAACCAAACTGCAGCTTTAACGCTCCGAGTCGAAGGTTTCATGAAGTCATCTGCTGTTCGAGGGAAATCTGTGACCTTCGTGACCTCAGAGCGACGCCTCACCTTCACAACATCACAACTACGAGAGCAGAAACAACAATAGATCTCTTTCTCTTCCCTCCTCGTGAAGAAACTCTCAGTTGTCTGAAGCTAACTGCTGCTAGCTGCTTCGCACAGTGATCTCACTTCCTGAGACTTGATAAGAGCAGTTTAATGAAATCAAATCTACGCAGACGTGTGTGAGAGGTTGAATTGTTTTCTTTGGTCATATTTTCTGCACTTTTGTCTTAAATTTTTTTATCCTGATCATTTTTCAGCCACAGCAAATATGTTGCATGTTTAATCGTGCTAAAGTCGTCAGAAACAAGCGAAGAAGATTGAAACGCTATGTTTTACGACAATATTACGAACATTTCAATCAATATTTACTGATGTGGTGTCGATTGAAATTCACAGACTTTTCTTCCATGAGGATAATTCACTTGTTTTCTATCAAAAAAAAATGTTCAACTATTTTTACATTGTTAAAACATAAAGGTAAAATAAATGTATCTTACAAATCATTTATTTCAATTTCAACTGTTTCCCGTGAGGTGATGATGAGACTCCTCTTCTGTTAAGACTCAAACTGACTCTTTGACTCAAAATCAAGCCAAAGGATTTGTATAAAAATGTATTATTTTAATTATTTTGTAATATTTTGAATGTTTAGAACCAAAAAATAACAATTATTATGTTTGAAAAGGCCGTAACAGGTCTAAATTTGACACTTCTGTCTCCCATTTAGTGTTGATTTAAGGCCTGCAGAAGAAGTTAAATAGTGAATATTAGTTTTCCAAGATGTCCAAACTTCAAACATAAGAGGAGAGTTAACTTCACATTTTGCATGTTTATGATTTTAAGGTCCAAAAATGTGAGTTGCAGATGTTTAAACCGGATTTTATCCACATTGTTGGTGCGTTTATACGGAAGCCCAAAATGCACCTGAGTCGTTTTCCTGTGATAACACGTTTTGTTTTCCTCAGATCAGAAGTTATTTATGTCGTTACCATCATAAATCATCTTGTTTCCTTGGGAAAGAACATTTTTTTATCTTGATATTGACACTTCTGGAGAAAACAAACTGGATGTAAGTCGTTAAACAACATGTTCGGACCCGAGGTCGCTCGAGGCTTCTGAGGAGACGATCAGTTTGGGTGTCCTCTGGAAAAAAAGCATCAAATCCTCGGCTGGAAAAAGAAAATCCCTTCTCTCTGAGAGAGATGATCCCGGCTGAATCATTACCTTCAGACAAAAGACGCTCCGACTTTAAACAAACACCATAAATCATGTGAATGTTCGCTGCAGAGCGGGAGCTGTTCTCTAAACGCCCGATGACTCAAACGCTCCTCCGGCTTTTTCACCCTGCAGCAGAATCAGACTATAAAAATACTACAAGTAAAAGTTTGATGAATGATCCGTCAAGGTCTCGAGGCAGCTAATGCTGAACTTGTGTTAAACCCGTAGGCGTCGTTTAACCAACAAAGCACATGAATCACTGCAGATTTAATCGTCTCCGTCGGATCTTTTGGGGGATGAGATTCTCGATCAACCTGCGGATGAGTCAGGGTTTTGGGAGGTTCGAGCGACGGACCCTGTAACCAAGCCGTCAATAGAGCCCATTGCATATTCATGGGGAAAGTATTGACTGCTGAGTGTCGGATAATAGACAGGCGTGTCAATGACCGTGGAGCGGCGCTGAATGGCCTCGCCGTATCTCTGCGACCCAGAATGTGTCGCCGGCTCGTCTCCGAGCTCCTCGACCGACATCACGTGAGGATAATTAGCTTTTCCAAACGATCGGCGACGATTCTGCAGAGCCGCATCCGATAAAAAGGTTCCACAGTGTTTTCAGTCGTGTGGCTGCAGAAATCACTTCCTTCCTTTTATTTTCCACGAGAATCCAAAGTCAGAAGATTTACTTTATAATAACCATCGTTAAGCTCTCGAACGCTGAGGATCCAAATGTTTTCTCACGTTTTCATGAAATGAGACTTTGTTTTTGAAGCTTTTTATGGTCTGCACGTTTCATAATGTCCATCTTCATTCTTTAATAACCTTTCTGTGCTGCAGCTTTCATTGTTGGACACTTTCTGCATCTTTGCAACTCATTTCAGGCTTTATTTCCTCAAATATCTTAGTAAATTATTCTCTAGATATTTTACGAAATAATTTGGCTGGTTGGTATTTTGTTCTTTGGTGTCCTGAGTTTGAGATCTGTTCGGCCTGAGGAGGTTAATAAACATTATCTCACCATTAAAAAACAATTAAACGCTCGTGCAATGAGATATAATACGATATATAATATTTGTTTCTATGTGTTTCTCACTGTTGACGTTTTTCAAGCAAAACTTCTGAACTTTCTCTCGTTTCAGCTTCTTTAAGGAGATGATTTGTGTCTTATTACATATAATAAACTAAATATCAGTGTTCAGGCTCTGGGGAAATGTCAGCAGAGTGATGTTTAATCAGAGTAATTGTTCGCTGCAGCCTGAAATTGAGTGCAGGATGATTTTTTAATTCGGAGATTTTACATGAATTGGCACCGATAAGTGAAATGTGATGTTTGTTTTATAGTCATCATCATTAATGAACGGTAGATTTATAGTTAACATGCGTATTAAATATATTCTTCTAATATCTAATATTGTTGTCATTCATTGTTGTTTTTCATTATTAATAAGAGTAGACGTGACTTTTTATGTATAAATATGTATTTGATTAACTGTGGATCTGAATGATCGGTCCACTTATTGATCTACAGAAGATTCTGCAGATATTTTGATAATTTCAGTCCATTTTTCCTTATTTTTCTCTGGTTTCAGCTTCTTAAATGTGATGATTTGATGCTTATTTTTGTTTTTTTTTGTGGTGGTAAATTAATAAATGGTAAATTTATAAACCAGCAGCTGTTTATCATAAAGTTGCATCTGATGTTTACAACACTTTGTAAATAGTTAATGAATCCTCTTTAGTTCATCTATAAATATTATCGGTTCGTTGTTATAATGTTAAAACTTTACACCCGCTGTATAAACACATTAATGTTTGTTAACAGTAAGAAATTAAATTAATGACACATTTACTGCTTATTAAAGGTGTTTTTTAAATTTTTTAAATACAAATGCATTTAATTTGAACAAAGGAGTCGCTATGTGTTGCAAACTCATGTAATCTTCTTTGTTAGTCAACATTTTAACTAATTATGCTTTTAAAAAGTGATGAGGACAAAAGAATCTCTATTGTTGACGACACAAATCATCTCTGTCAAATTTAGGCTGATGATTATTATCGTTTAACATCACTTTAATTGATTATATTCTCAGTTACAATGATCCAAAACGCAGATAATTAGCTAGAAAACATAAATGAATCACATCTAAGAAGCTGAAACTAGAGAACAATTGACTCAATATTCCAAAATATTTGATGAATCTTTTTGTAGATCGACTAATCGACTAATCGTTCAGCTCTACAGTCGATCAAATATCTATTATTAGCCAAAGAAAGTGACCCGAACAGCGAAAGTGAGGCCTTTTGCTGAGTCATGCCGTCGTTATAAATCTCAGCGTTAAGCTTCAATGGACACATTTCACCCAGAAAACACACTTTAACTGCACAAAAACACATTTTACAAAGACACAACTTGAAAACTGACGACCAGAGAAGAAAACACAGAATTTTTTACAGAATTATTTTACAGAATTTAAGTTATTTGGATCTTTTTTTTAAATCCTTTCACACTAAATGAAGAAAGAAGATGTTAAAGTTGAGCATCAGGAAAAAATGAAGCTCTGAAATGTAGTTTTTCACTTCTAAGTTTGTATTTTCCATCTTTTTGATGCTGCTCGACATGATTTCTTTGTATTTCTCAGAGTAAAAACTAAATCTGAAGTTCCTCCGGGTGTCCCGTCCTGCTCGGTGGATCTACACCCCTCATGTGACAAAAGAAGAGGAATCAAACTCACTTCAAACCCTCCGTGAAGAAGAAAATCCTCCTCGTCCCACCACGACGGCGTCCAGCGGGCCTCCTCCTTCCTCGCTCTCCACAGCGACGGGTGGAGAAACAGGAAGAGAAAAAGCGAGGGTGGCGATGGAGAAGAGGTCCGAGATGTTTCTGGAGGTGAATGAGGCTCGACGTCTGTTACCCGCTCTGGATTTCTGCCTCGCCCCCGGAAAGGGTCATCATCACCCGGGGTCTGAGTGGGCTGCCGATGACAAAAAGACAGAGAGAGAGAGGCAGCGAGAGAGTGTAGGGGGGAGAAACAATACGATTGTTCCCTCCTCACTTCGCTTCCACCCTCGCAGTTAAAATTGTTATGGTAATGAAGTGGATTTTTGCTGGACAGCAGATTGTAACAGAGAGATGTTTCTCTGACTGAAGGCCGGAGGTGTTCGAGCCGCTAATGATGATGATGATGAAGGACAAACGCTAAATATTTAGGTGGAAGTTTTGTTAAAGTGGAGTCAAATTCAGTTCATCTGGTCGCATCTTTGGAATCTTCACTCGAATTTGAAATTAAATTATTTGAGATTGGACAACGTTTGACTGCAGAGTTTTTAATGACTGACTTAAAGGATAATTTCACCATAAATATGAAAACCCAGTCATCATCTCCTCCCTCCATGATGATGTCTCGTAGGTCACAGAACAGTTCTGGAGCTTCACAGTAAAACAACGTTGCAGCATTCTGCTAAAAACCTGAGAAAAATAACAAGAAAAACACTATTAAACTTTGCCGAATTAGCTATTAGCACCTCATATTCACAGTGTGTTCATGGATGTACAAACAACTATCACTGGATTACTTTGATACTGAAAGTAACTTAAAATCATGATGTTTCTAAGGCAAGTTCTGCACATAAGGAGCGTCTTTTTTGAGGATTTCTAAGTGGATTTA
>JBBNBP010002234.1:0-15930 GCA_039737535.1 Lagodon rhomboides | reverse complement strand
TGTTACGCTGCTCCCAGCCTCCTCCGATATCAGGATCCAGCAGTAATTCTGAATGTTTCTTTCAATATGCGTTCATCAAATGTTGTGTTTCTCAGGCTCTGCCGAGGGGGGAAGTGTCAGAGTCCGTGTCAGGCCGGCTCACATCTCCAGTGCAGACTGGAGCCACAGCCCAAAACTAAAATGCATCTAACTGTTGCGCTCATTGGTTAAAACTTTGACCTGGGTGTCTCGACTGAGATGTTTATTCATCATTCCTCTGATAGTTCAATTCTTTGAAATCTTCATCCATATTTATTAAGACTCAAACAAGTCACAAAAGGCAGAAACATTTCTTGTTCCATAAAACTGAAAGTGATAAAATAAGAAAAAGTAAGAAACAGCGAGTGTTCCTGCACTCTTAGAAATAAGGGTTCCACAAGGGTTCTTCTACAAGGGCTGAGGTTCTACCTGGAACCATTTGCTTCTGAAAAACCGTTTCCTGAATAAAGGGTTTTAAAAGGGTTCTTGGTAACACTAACGGTTCCAGTAAGAACCATTTTGATCCAGAGAACCCTTTAAAAACCCTTTCCTGAATAAAGGGTTTTAAAAGGGTTCTTGGTAACACTAACGGTTCCAGTAAGAACCATTTTGATCCAGAGAACCCTTTAAAAACCCTTTCCTGAATAAAGGGTTTTAAAAGGGTTCTTGGTAACACTAACGGTTCCAGTAAGAACCATTTTGATCCAGAGAACCCTTTTTTGGAGAAGGAGTCCTTCAGGGATTGTTGAAAGCATGGGTATAAGATCCTGTATGGGTTCTTTGTAGAACCTCTCATGGGGGGTTCTGGGTGGAACCTTACACACACAGTTCTAGGTATAACCCTTTATGTTGGGTTCTAGGTAGAACCCTCCAAAAGGGTTCCAGGTGGAACCTTTATAAAGGTTCTACCTGGAGCCAAAAAGGGTTCTCCTATGAGGACTAAGATCAATCTGTGGGAAGGGTCGTGGTTAAACGGGTTAAGGTACACTCTTAGAAATAAGGGTTCCAAAAGGGTTCTTCTACAAGGGCTGAGGTTCTATCTAGAGCCATTTGCTTCTGAAAAACCCTTTCCCGAAGAAACATTTTTTCAAGGGTTCTTGGTAACACTAACGGTTCCAGTAAGAACCATTTTGATCCAGAGAACCCTTTTTTGGAGAAAGAGTTCTTCAGGGATTGTTGAAAGCATGGGTATAAGATCCTGTATGGGTTCTTTGTAGAACCTCACATGAGGGGTTCTGGGTGGAACCTTACACACACAGTTCTAGGTATAACCCTTTATGTTGGGTTCTAGGTAGAACCCTCCACCTTTATAAAAGGTTCTACCTGGAGCCAAAAACGGTTCTCCTATGAGGACAAGCCGAAGAACCTTATATGGTTCTACTTAGAACTTTTATTTGTGTTAGGAATGAGCACCAGTCATGAATGTTTTCAAATGTAAGTTCGAAAGGGTTAAAAAAGGCAGAAACATTTCTTGTTCCATAAAACTGAAAGTGATAAAATAAGAAAAAGCGATTTGGGTTTTAATTTAATGGCCGTTTACCCTTTAGCAGCAGCAGCAGCAGCAGTCGGTGGAGCCTTTTTGAAATGTGGCCGTCTTTGTAATAACATAACCGCGATCCTCTCTGCTCATTTTGTCTTCAGTCTAATTAGAATCACTCTCTCCTCGGTTCCTCTCCTCCGCATTTATCCCGAGCCCTCCGCTAATGAGTCGGGCTTAATCAGGCATTCCATTTCACTTAGAGACCAATGAAATGTTGAGATCATTCACGAGTGAGTTTTCATTAAAAAGGAAAAGATTTCTCGCTCTGTCTTTAAAAGAAAAAAGAAGAAAATGTAAAAAAAAAAAAAGAAGTACAGCCGTTCTCTTTGGGAGTCACAGCAGATTACTCGAACACAAAGAACTCTGTTCTCGCTGCGTGTTTCTGGAGCGCGGACGTAATTGGAGGGAAGGTTATCACTCTGCGGAAGGGAAGAAGAAAGAGGAATAATAACATATTTCATTATGGATCGCCTTGTAGTCGCTGTGTTCAGGGGAATAGTGACTTATTGTGTTGTTTCAGGATTGTTCACAAAGGATATTGTTCCTTCCTTCAGGCTCTCGGACCTCCGTTCTGAGGGAACATGTGCTGTGTGCTGCAGGTTCATAGAGTGGAAGGTGATATTTGATCAGTGCGGCTGATAAAATATGGGCTAATTTAATGCACTGACTCAGAAGACTGACATGCTGCGAGTGGGCTGCTTCCATCGGTGACACACCTCCTTCTGCTGCAGAGAGGTGAGGAAGAAGTACAGTACATCAACGAAACCTGTTCGTCTGTATACGAGATGTGTGTCAGCTACGAAGAAGCATTGCTCTAGTTTCAGAATATGTCACATTTTTAGCATTTAAAAATGTCTAGAAATGACGAGACCTTTCTTATAAATGTTTCCCATCGTGTTTGAACGCAGAAAAATCCATAACTTCAGGTGACGGTGAGTTTAATTTGGTCGCCTGTCGTTAATAGCTTCCAGGAAAACATCAGCTCAGAGAGCGAGGAGGGAGGCCGGCAAACGTAACGTGAAATAAACCTAAACACATTTCCTCGTCCGTGAACATTTCTGTCTGACAACATCATGGATTTTTTTTCACCTCACAGGTTCGGAATCTAAATCAAAAACGATCTCGATTGCAGTCGACGGCTGAATTTGAAACCTCGGCGGAGCTGGAAGTTTTAAAGCGTTTTGGACGGTTTTGGATGGTGCACTTAGCATCAAGTGATTATGAAGAGTCCACCGAGTTCAGCGGATGAGTTATTCGCCGTCTGGGTTACATTTGATCCGAGGGTCAAGTACGCCGTTAGAATAAGTGTTGCGAATGAAAAAAAAGTGGAGTCGGGCAACACGGTTTTCATTCAGTCCGAAGCGAAGCGGCGAACGCAGTCGGTACATTTACACCATGTATATTTACTGCTCAACGTCACTGCCATTTGTTTGAAATTTGTATTATCCTGTCATGCATATATGCAATTTTCTATTTCTCTCTTATCACAAGCTCAAAATGTGCTTTAGGCACAAAAATCCCTTATTTAGGTTTTAGGTAACATCATGGTTTGGCTTAAAATACCGAAGTCCATGAAGGAAACTTGATTAGCTTTGAAAGACAGCCCCCCTCATTAGCATAATACATACAGAACAGTACAAAAGAAATACAGGAATAAATCAGTTTGTGGGAATAACACCGGAATAAATATGTAAATGAATGAGCACATACATTTGAAAATGAAGAAATACATTGTAATATTAAATGGTAAGGTAAATAAATAGAGAGAAATTAAAGCAGAAATATTAATTTCTGTCAAAGTGTGTATGTATTAATGGCTACATTTATTTCCAATATTATTATTTTTGGGGCGTTTAACAGAATATGAATTTATTCATTGAGCTGTTTATTTATTTATTCATGTCTAGTTTTGGCGGTTTCAGTCCTCCATGTCCAGTGGCATCACTCCTACAAATGCTGAAACACAACTTGGCAGCTGTTTGTCCTTGAACGCCACCATCAGTCATCAGTCAGGCAATAAACAAGTAAAGTGAACATGATATTAAGCACATACATTTGAAAATGAAGAAATACATTGTAATATTAAATGGTGATGTAAATAAATAGTTGAATTAATAAATAAGGTAAATAAAAAGAGAGAAATTAAAGCAGAAATATTAATTTATGTCAAGGTGTATGTATTAATGACTACATGTATTTCCAATATTATTTTTGGGGGCGTTTAATAGAATATAAATTTATTCATTGAGCTGTTTATTTATTTATTCATGTCTAGTTTTGGCAGTATCACTCCTACAAATGCTGAAACACAACTTGGCAGCTGTTTGTCGTTGAACGCCACCATCACTCATCAGTCAGGCAATAAACAAGTAATGTGAACGTGATATTACAGATGTTAAAACACGTACATGTGGACGTATCTGTGGTTTGCAGAAACATCACCAGCTTCCTTACCCTGGAGACTGGACTGTGGTATTTAACCTTGTTCTTCAGAGACGGGGTCGTGACGTCCCTCCCACCGTCCAGACGGCCGTCCTTGTCAAGCCGAGCGGACAATCGTCACGCAGTTCATCAAGTTCGCCTGAGCTCCGGGCGACAAAAGGACGACGAGCCTCAGTGCTTAGTCCTGCACTTCTTCCTTCAGCTGACGTCCAGCCTGCATCATCTTCTTCAGCATCTCCCGAGCACAGAACTCTCACATCCTGTTCTACTGTGCTGACTTCAGTTTTAAGTAAATCTAGTCATCATCTTGCATCACCTTGCTGCTCTTCTGCGATGTTTGAAACTTAGTCAGAGGTGCAAGATCTGAATGAATATTCCTGTATGTAATCAGTGTCAAATAAAAAGTTTTAAGCTTCTTTGTTAATTGAAAACAAGTGAGTTTCAGTTCTGACTCCGGGGACAGAAAGCAGACTCGTCCCACACAATCTGGACTGTTCTGTTTTGTAAATGATGTTTTTAAAATGGCAAAAATACAGCTACTATTTAACATTCTTCATTATACTGATTACTAGAGCTAAACTGAGGTCCAGTAGCAGCATCCCCATATCTTCTGGAGCCGTGTGGGTCTTTCCTTCACATCGTATGGATCTCCTCTGCTCCTCTGCTGTACAGTACGACGCTGTTTCATTCATCCTCTCTCTCTGTGAGGCAGCGAGGTCAGATATCCGGCTCGCTAACACGCATTGTTTCCAATATGGACTGTTCTTAACTTAGCAGCGGGTCAGAAATGTATTTTGAAAACCGGTTCTTTTGATTTGTAAAACGCACACGGGGAGCCAGCCACAGATCCGAGCGCTGGAGCGAAGCTGACAGACTTTTCACAGAAGCCCGGCCAACGGAAGATAAAAAGCCTGGACAGGTTTTTTCTAAATCCTGCCTAAACATATGTTCTTTAATTCCTGACAGGTTACAGAAGCTCCACATTTGTCTCTATGTGGAGTCCAACAGACCCAGATTCATTGTTTTACAGCTGGGAAATATCTTGTATTTTGGCTTTATGGGCAACAGAACGATACTGAAGACATGCTGTATATGTGTGTGTGTGTGTGTGTGTGTTCACAGTCATAAGACACAGGGTTTTTCAGACCACCAGGCAGAACTGGGACAAATATACAATGTAGGTTAGCATTTATGAGGGAACAGGACTATCTGTCTGGGACGATTCACCAGGGACAATGTGTGGATTTATATGTTTTGTGTGTGTGTGTGTATGTGTGTGTGTGTGTGTGTGTATGACCCAAGAAGTAATACCTGAGAGCCATATTTATATGTATGTATGTGTGTGTGTGTGTGTGTGTGCCTGCAACCCCAGAAGTCCTGAGAGAGCACACGAGGAGAAAGTTGCCCCGGCGTGCGGAGTGAGTTAGCTGTCGTCAGTAAATAGCTGCCTGTGTGGCACCGGGCCGCTGGGCAGGCAGAAATAACGAGGACCGAAGACGGAGCCGGACGGAGCTTCGCTTCACACAGCACGACTCTGCTCGGCTCTCTGAATGGGCGCCGTTTTGTTTATGTGGAGGAAAAACTTGGGTCGGTTCTCTGTCAGTTGTCTTTTAGGCCAAAAAAAACCAGAGGGATCTTTATCAGTGTTGAAGAAAATGCTGATCTGGGACCAACACAAAGGTTCAGCAGTCGACATGTGGCACCAGTCTGCAGCCTCGGATACACTGATGTTGTGGTTGGTTATTAAATTAAATAAACAACAATACTATGAAGCAGGTCACCTCTGTCTGTCTGTCTGTCTGTTCCTTGAATATCTCGAGAACAGTACATCCCATCTTCTTCACACTTGGCAGGTGTGTTGCTGAGAACACAAGAATATGCAGTGCTGGCAACACACCTTCAATATTGATAATTTCTGAGATTGCCGTGGTGCGACAACTAGCTGTCGCGACGGAAGCGGAAGGTTAAACACGTCTGGATGAGCGGGGAGACGCAGTCGAGGGCAGGTTTTCTCTCAGACGGGAGATTTTAAGAATGTGTCGCGCCACCGAAACGACGGTGCTAAAACATGTCCTCCTTCCTTTTTCTGCAACTCTTATTAAAAGAGGGCTTGCAATTCAATACAGGAACTGTTTGTTTTTTCTGTTTTTCCTGTCTGCCGGGACAGCGCTCGCATCTTTAAAGGGCCAGCACAACAATTAATGTGTGAACAGTAAGAGTGAAACCCTGTAAAAACAAACGTGAGCTAACTAAAACTAAAACACTTATTAAAAGCAAATTACTTCTGCAAAATCAGGAGGAAATCTAGAATAACAACTTCAGTTCGCTTTATATGCTAGCTGATGTTAGCTTCAAGGGCAAGAATGTTTACATTGTTTGACAGCTGTTCCTGGGAAGACTCTCTCATTGGTTGTTGTGGTCCGATGTAATCATCAGGATCACAATCTGTTAAGGGATATTCCGGTGTAAATTTAATCCATGGTCTAACACACTGTGACACTGAGTAAGACTCCCTTCGAGAGGTCAAGTTAGCTGACCGCTAGCTTAGCTAGTTTTAGCAACCTCAGAAAAGACCGCATCGATAACAATACACTGCAGCTTATGTCTCCAACTAAAACCGCCATCAAAAAGCCACAATTAATGGTGAGAACAGCAGCAAACTTCAGCAACAGTACATGTACAGTCCCAGCACACAGTACGAAGCATCAAACATCTGCTAGCTTTGCTGGATTTGTATTAAAACACAGCACAGCTCACCCTCTCCTCCAGCAGCCTGCCTGTGTGGAAGCCTGATCAGTTCGAATTACCGAGTGCAGTAGATTTCTGCAGCTCAAGGATGAAAATGTCTGATTATTACTCCATTACTTCCGTTCTTTTCCCTGTCAGCTCTCGATAATAAGAACTGAGCATCCCATGGAGTAATAATCACACATTTTCATCCTTGAGCTGCAGAAATCTACTGCACTCGGTAATCGAACTCGTCAGGGCTTCCCCACACAGGCAGGCTGCTGGAGGAGAGGGTGAGTTGTGCTGTGTTTTTAATACAAATCCGGCAAAGCTAGCAGATGTTTGATGCTTCGTACTGTGTGCTGGGACTGTACATGTACTGTTGCTGAAGTTTGGTGCTGTTCTCACCATTAATTGTGGCTTTTTGATGGCGGTTTCTAGTTGGAGACATAAGCTGCAGTGTGTTGTTATCGCGCGGTCTTTTCTCAGGTTGCTAAAACTAGCTAAGCTAGCGGTCAGCTAACTTGACCTCTCGAGGGGGAGTCTTACTCGGTGTCACGGTGTGTTAGACCATGGATTAAACTTACACCGGAATATCCCTTTAACACCTCACATCACTAGATAATCTGTGCTGAGGAGCATATTTTGAACAGGCTGGTGTAATAAAATCATAAAGACGGGCTGTAGATACTGAAATCAGCTGAAAACAGTTTTTGACAATAATTGCAATTCAACAGAGAAATGGTGCATAAGTGACAAATGTGTTTTTTTTGACAGACCTTGGTGAGTGAACATCTTCACGTGCGTGTAGGCGGTTTGTGTTTGCGTCTGCAGCATGTGTGTTTGCAGAACAAATGCTTTAGTGGAGTGTACAAGCATGGCCAGCTGTATTTGTCTGCTGTAACCCCCCCCCTCCCCATCTGGTATCACCAGAGCACACTGTCTGAGTCACCCAAGTGTGTGTTTTGCATGTGTGTGTGTGTGTGTGTGTGACTTAAGCTGGAACTCGTTGTGAATTGTGGGAAACTGTCTGAAAAGCGAAAAGGCTTCTCTGAGCTCGCTTTTAAACATTTTGAACAGCGGCGGCGCAGCAGCAGTCACAGAGCGTGAAGTGATGGTGGAAGAAGCTGGATGTGGTTACTGGATGCTGTAATGTGTTGCCTGCAGAGAGGCCAAATATTACATCAGGCTGAAGTGCTTAAACAACAAAGACCGTTACGGAACAGAGAACAACTCTTTTTGTGCAGAAAAAGCAAATCTTTCATTCAGTCCTGGACTGAGCGCCGAGAAAAGGTTAAACGTCCTTTTTTTGTACAGCGTGTTCAGACCATTACATAATTAAAAAACAAAACAACAATCATAAAAATACAAGAAAAGAAGTGGATCCTGCAGCACATACAGTCAGTACACACACACGCCGCCTGGCAGCGTACTCGACATCTGTTCCAACGTGCCGAGGTAATAAATAAAGGCAGATTTCAAGAAATACGAGACAAGTTAGAGCACACGAGAGACCACAAATCACAGGAGACGGCTTTACCCTGCTGGAGACGTCTTAAACAGACAGCAGAGAGACAGTCGTTTCATGGAACTGGGCTGTCTGCGTATAAGAAGGATGCAAATACTTTTAGAGACTGGTGCCGACCGGATAAAGCTGAGAAAAATGGCCGTGGTGTTTAACGCTCGAAGCGGAGAGAGCTACGACCAGAACGCAGCGGGCCCCAGCAGAACAATTAACACTCCTGTGTTAGGTGACACAGGCGGCTGTGAACTGGGTGTTTCTTGTGTTACAGCTAAACAAGCACACGAGAATAAGTTTGTGCGAACATTTGAGACAAGAAATAAGGAACACAGTGACGGCATCTTGAGTCTGTCTGAGTTTTGTGAACTACTCCTCTCATGATCTGACTGTCCCCGGAGGAGGAAGCACAACCAGCAGACAAATACGACAAATAACCTGCAAACCCACATCTTCATCCCCTCGTAGCAGAGATGGTGCAGAGACAGAGAGGTTGAGGTTTGTGCAAGTTTATATATACGATCCTGCACCACGAGTCTGGCTGCTATCTGAATCCAGGACTCTGTCCATGGTGCTGAAGTAGGAGATGGGTTTGCAATTGCGCCACAAATCACCACAATCTGTAACAAGCCTGTGAATATTCTCATTCATCCAGGTCATAGTTATCTCAAGGAAATTGAATCGAAAGCAACTGGATTTGGTTTTTGTCTTGAAGACGTTTCACCTCTCATCCAAGAGGCTTCATCAGTTCCTGCTCGCTTGACTAGGCTGAGACTAGTCCAACTAGCCGGTGTGGAGGTCCAGCTATTTAACCTCTCAGGAGGCGGTCACAAGGCCACTGATGTCTATGGGTCGTATGTGCTCCATTATTGCCAACGACAGTCGTTAGTACGGTCGTTGGGGATGGTGGAAAGTTGGTTTCGACTTCGTTAGTGCTCTATTGTGTTGTAACGACAGTCGCTGGAGTCACATGAGGCCCTTTGTGCACAGTTTCATGTTCCCGCACCGTTTTTAGGGTCGCTACCCCAAATTGTTCTGCAACAAGCCTGTGAATATTCTCATTCATCCAGGTCATAGTTATCTCAAGGAAATTGAATCGAACGCAACTGGATTTGGTTTTTGTCTTTGAAGACGTTTCACCTCTCATCCAAGAGGCTTCATCAGTTCCTGCTCGCTTGGACCACAATCTGTAGTTCAAATGATCGCCAGAGAACATCTTGTGGTGGCGTATGAGCGGGGAGCTCTGTGTGCAGGCAGCATGGAGGAAAGTTCAACCCTGTTCACTTGTATGTGCCACCAACACGGTTTCAATAACAGAATTAATAGTTATGACCAAAAACAAATTAGTGATCCATCTCTAATCTAGTCACACCTGGTAGGACGAGAATCCAAAGACTGAATGTGAAACCTTTTGTTCTTTTATTAACATTTAATAGTAAATACTGATGCATGAACCAGCATGTTTCTTCCATTGTTTTTTTTTTAGCCTGTTAAAAGGTTTTTTTTTCCATCAACATGGCAAGTTTTTCCTCACTCTGATCGAGGGTCTAAGGACAGAGGATGTCGTTCACTGTACAGATTGTAAAGCCCATCGAGGCAATGTGATTGTGATTTTGGGCTATATAAATAAAATTGATTTTGATTTTAAGTATATGAAAAGATTGCTCACCATGTAAACTTCAAGATGTTCACCAAAGTTTTTGCTTTTAGAAAATACGACACACTAGAGGCTCATTAACTGTCTGAAAAGCAGCCTTGGGTCAAGAAGATATTTGTTTTTGCCAAAAACTTTCACTGTAAGATAATCATAAGTTTAACCACATCTTTAAGCCCTTGCTGCCCCGTTTGGAGCGATGAAAGTCACGACCACGACTGGGTCAGAACTTCAAAATGCTGCGAGATCAGAGCCGAACACAAGTCTGCTCAAAATCTTTAATGTTGAAGCGTCACGTGTTTAAAAAGGGGAACTTGAAGTCCTTGTATCGGAGCCGTCATTAGAAGAGGTTTAAGCAACTTTGTCACAGACGAACAGAGAAAACGTCTGCGAGGGGATGAGGTGATTCACTTGACAAGGACGGAGGAAACGATGGATCTCAGAAAGCTGCAGAAGAAAAGACGAGAGGATTCCTCGCGGCGGGATGAAGGGGGGAGCGACGGGGTGACACGGATGGGTGTTGCACCCTCCTCCGGTTCCATTGGTCTCGCAGCGATAAAAGTGTCGGCGGCGAAGACAGTTATCTGAGAGGCGCAGGAGGAGGGAGAGAAACAGTGGGAGAGGGAGGAGAGATGAGAGGGAGAGCGAAGGGAGAGCGGGAGAGAGACGGAGAAAAGCGTGAGGATGAGGTAAGAGTGTGAGGGTGGGAGGAAAGAGAGGAAACAGCAGGAGGTATAAACACTTCGAATGTGAATCATAGGCATCTGGCAGGGAAGGAGAGGGAGAGGGATTGAGACGCGAGACATAAGGAGAGGTGACAGAGTTGTGAGAGTGGGTGAGGGAGACAAAAGTAGGCAGAATGATGGAGAAAACGAGAAGGTGTGAAGGGTTCGATGGAGGGAAGAAAAGCAGCAGTGGAGAAAGAGATAATTCATGTAAATAAGCACGTTTATCCCTCCGTCCTTCTTCGTGGCCTTCTCGTTTATTCAGCCGGAGCTCGCGAGGGTGACGAGCAGGAGGGAGGTGGAGAGTGAAATGTGACAAATCTTGTCAACTCGCTGTCCTCCCACATAATCTGCTGACGGCTTTTCAGTCCGGTAAAAGAAAAAAAAAGATACAATAAAATAAGAAAGATTTCAATTCCATCGTTCCTCGTCTGATATTAATGGGCTCTCGGGTGGCGAGGCGGGGAGACGCTTTAGAGAGGAGCGGCGAGTGAGTGACAGCGAGCGTTGCATCGCTTTCTTCTGGGAGTTTTTCGGCAGGCTGTAAGGAATTCATAGCGCCACCGAGTTTATGGTGAGCCGCCGAGTTCTGGGTGGATTCCCTCCGTTTTCTGTAGTGTTTCTGCAAAACAATAAAGAGCGTCGAGGCGTATTGTGACAGCCGTGCATGAGCCGGCATTCAAGCTCTGAGTGTTCTGGGACGCAAACGGGCTCCCTGCAGGTTCTGCGTCTGATGACGTTCATCTTCATTACAACAGCTCGAACGTCAAAGATCTTGCGTAGCTATCATCCCAGAGTTAAAAGTTCCTCCGGAGCCGCACCTCAACAATTCTCCTCTCAACCGTCAAATCCAGACACACAAAACACACAATGTGCATCAGGAGCTGACTCACATCTTCTCCACGTGAAGCTCACATGTCAGGATTTGTTTTTTGTGTTTTCGATGTGTATTCTTTGCACTTTTCTGTCAATTCCAACAGAAATTCGAGCGCTTCGTTTTAAACATTTAGATTAGGCAAAGAAAAAAAGTGTGTTCAAAACTCTCCTGAGTTGAAAATCAACATTATCGAGTTGAATTATTATAATTTTTAAACAACATCTTAAAACGTATCTTTTTAAAAAAGCCTTTCTCTAATTTTTATTTTTACTTTTATTTATTTTTTTTGCCAATTTTCCTCTGTAGCACTTTGAGATTGTTAAAATATAAAGTGCATTACAAATAAAATGTATTATTATTATTATTATTATTATTAATTCACATTCCCCATCCGTCCCAGTGACTGTGAAAAGTAAAAGGTAAGACTCTGTCATAAGTAATATAACATATACTTTAAACAAAATATATTGTTGTATATTTATGTTTTCCAGTAACGGATTATCGGATCAGATATTTATAGTGTTTCTGAAGCCCCGTTTACACGAAGGGAAAACACAGATATTTCCAGGCGGTTTGGCCTCTCATTTACATGAAAACCCCGTTTTTATCACAGAAAACGATTATTTCTAAAAACTCCGGGCAAAGTGGAGAATTTGGAAAAACTCCGGTTATGTGTTGTCGTGTCAGCTGGGAGAAACGGGGTTTTAGCTTCTCACGCTCATTAGGCTATGCGCCAGAAAATGCTTAACGTCATGTGAGCGTTGTTTTGAAAGGAACAGGAAGTCGCTCGTGTTATTCGTTGTTGTTGATTCTGAGGATTCTGATTGGCTTGCGTGGCTTTATCCTTCTCCCTACACTGCCGCCCAGAGGTTTGGCAGAGTTATAATGGCGCTCGACGGCGTATTTATGCGGGTTGATGTAAATGGCAACTTTTTTGAAAACGATGTTGTGTGCACGATGTTATTTTTGAAAACAGAGGGGGGAAATATTCGTTTGTCTAAATACCCTGCTATGTATAAACGTGGCCTTACTATCAGAATGGATGTCGTCTTTTATCTGACTGTCAATAAAATAAATTAACCCATTCAGGCCTGAGACGCCTGGAAAAAATGCCTGTAAAACCTCTGGGCGATTTCAGAAAAATCCCTAAAACCTTAAGATTTTCGGGAAATTCAACAGCTACTAAATGATTGATTTCTCAGCCTCTGTAGCAGATAGAAACAAAATTCAAAAAGTATTTGAGAGCTTACACCTGTGACTTTCCTCAGACATGGAGTTTATTTAGATAAAGTGAACACACAAATTGTCAGTGTCAAAGTAAAGTGTCAGTGCAGGAACAGCGCTATTTTCAAATAAAAAACAGTGAGAAAATAAATAAAAATCAACTAGAAATAAAGAACAAGACCAGAATGTAATGACTAACAGTCTGCCTTAGATGTACTGGCGATAGCGCTTCCCGAAGCACTCAATGTGAGTACGAGGTTTGTTGAACCTGGTCACGGTAATTATTAGTCTCGGTAACAAGATGCGCCCAAAGTTCCTCCGTAAAAATCTGATCACATGCCTGCAGCGGTGTGGCGTCTGCAGACAGATCGACTTTCACCCCTGCTGTGCGATTGAAAACACTACGCTGATTACTGTGGTAGTTGTCAGTCTTCCACTCACTTTCAAACCCTTCAAACTCGTCGTCGTTATTGTCGTCGTTGTCCTCAAACATGTGCCTCAACCATAACTCCCGGTCGATTGGGTCAAAGCCCTCCTCAGTAATTATGTCAGCGAGGCTGTCTTCTTCGAAGTCGAGAAACTCCTCGAAATCGCTGCCTTCAGAAGAAAGACGTACCCGCTTTCCCGGCTTTAATGGTAGAATTACGCAACTGCGCCCCCGGTTTTAATGGTAGAAATGCGGCAATGCTTTCCCGGCCTAAATGGGTTAATTAACAAAATGTATACCTGCAGCCTTTAATCCGCACAGAAACTTGTGACTAAAGTTAAAAAGGTGTCGTGGAACAAAAAGTGCAGGATCTGCCTCCGGAGAAGCTTCCACGGCTTGTTTGCAGTTTGTTGTCAGTCACAGCCGTCTGTCTGTCTTTCCCCTGCTTGGATAAAGAAATGGAAGAAGAAGAAGAAGAAGAGGAGCATCACTAATGACTGCAGGAGGCAGGAGATGCTGTTGAGATATTTACGTATCGTAGCCGTTGATGATGTCTTAGATTAGCACTGCTTACACTCACGGGTCCCTCAACTACTCTCTGGAAGCTGCCCATCGAACAAAACTCTTATCAGCGATGATGATAAACGCTGTGGCAAACATCCCCGCAAAGGATTTGTCAATAAAAACCATGGCAACATGTTGTCGGCGCTGCTGCCTGGAGGACTTACACGGATGCTACATTAGCCCCGGTCTCCGAGGACGCGCCGAGGAGTCCTGTGACTCCAAAATTGACAATAATCAAATAAAAACACTGCATTGTTTGTCGTAACCAGCCCCCTGTCACACACACACACACACACACACACACACACACACACACACGCTGGAAGGTGTTGGGAGACACCGGGCTCATAAAAACCGGATTAAAGCGTGATGGATCAGGGAATCTGCAGCCGACGTCAGATAAACAGGGAGATGTTATGAAGACAACGCGGAGATAAAGACGAGGGAGACAAGAAGCGCTTTGTTTCTGCTGCTTCCTCTCTCCTTCTGGATGTTCTCACTGCCATAAACACACACACACACACACACACACACACACACACACACACACACACACACACACACACACACACACACATACAGAAAGCTCAAGGCACAAGCCACCTACACTTCAGTCATTGTTCTCTCTCTCTCTCTCTCTCTCTCTCTCTCTCTCTCTCTCTCTCTCTCTCTCTCTCTCTCTCTCTATCCGTCCCTCTATGTGGTTTTAATTTTCCAAATGCTCGGGCTTTAATTAATAAGGGAAAGAGAGAAGCCCCTAATTGAAAGCATTCCTGAGAATATCGACGATCGACTCCAGAGGACTGCTCCATTTTCTCCTCCTGAACAACAAAACGCCCGAGCAAACTCTCACATCCCTCACATGTTTCTCATCAGCACCGGACTATCTTGAAATACGATGGTTCAATTAAATCTCACAGTATTTCTGCCATCATACATTTTCTTTGTTGAATGAGTTCTTGCTGTGTTGTCTGAGCAGGCACACAGGTGTCAGGTATCACTCACAGTACGAGCTGCGATGATCCAGGTATGATCATGAGGAAAAGAAGAAAAGTGGTTCATGGTACTCTACTACAATTGAATCTGTTTTAAAGGAACATATTGCTCTGGAAAATACTGCACATTCAACGAGAAAACAGAACTTCTACTGAAATTAACAATTAAGTGTTTGAAATAACAGAAATAATACTTAAATAGGAAAACAGTACTAATAATGTAAAACTGTAATTTGCTGAAATAATACTGTAAAACATAGTTATGACATTGTACATAAAAAAATGTAAAATACAGTTAAATACAGTAATAAAAATGCAAATTAAAGCATCGCAATGTTACTTTAAATTGAAACATAGTAATCATACTGCAAATTAAATTACAGTAACGCCGCTGTAAAACTGTCATTTGCAAAAAAGTCATAACACAGTAAAGCATAGTGATGATACTGTTCGTGGAAATGTAGTAAACTACTGTAAATCAAAATCAGTCGTGAGACTAAATGGAAATATTGTAATCATACTGTAAATAAAATTACAGTAACAATACACTAATAGAAAAACAGTTCTGATACTGAAAAAGATGCAATTTATGATACAGATAATAGAAAAAAGTATTATTATAATACTGTAAATGAAAACAGGATTGATACTGTAAATTAAAACACAGCGATAACACTGCAAATGAAAACATAGTAATGATACTGTAAATAAGAATGCAGTAGTTAAACTGCACATGAAAATACAGCAATAATACTGAGAATGAAAACAGCAACCATAATGTCAATGAAAATACAGTAATAACACTGTAAATAATAAGATAATTAACATACTGTGAATTAAAATACAGTAATAATACTGTAAATAAAAGATAATTAACATACTGTGAATTAAAATACAGTAATAATACTGTAAATAATAAGATAATTGACATACTGTGAATTAAAATACAGTAATAACACTGTAAATAATAAGATAATTAACATACTGTGAATGAAAATACAGTAATAATACTGTAAATAATAAGATAATTGACATACTGTGAATTAAAATACAGTAATAACACTGTAAATAATAAGATAATTAACATACTGTGAATGAAAATACAGTCATAATACTGTAAATAAAAGATAATTAACATACTGTGAATTAAAATACAGTCATAATACTGTAAATGAAACACAGTAATCAAACTGTAAATGAATATACTTCAGTGACACT
>JBBNBP010002226.1:0-29088 GCA_039737535.1 Lagodon rhomboides | reverse complement strand
CAGGTCCAATTTGTGAGATAGTTGATTGATTCTCATTCACAACTTGTCACACTGACACTTGAGGTCGTTGGCCGACCCGAACTGACCGACCGACCCAAAGCTTCAGTATTTGATCAAGTAACAATCAGCTATCTTACAAATTTGGACCTTTAAGTGCTTCACTTTAGTACATTTTTTTTTTTTTTTTAAGTATTTTTTTGAACAAGATAGAATAAAGAACAAAGCTGAAGATACGACAGGAAACGGGAAGAGAGAGAGGGGGAGTGACATGCAGCAAAGGGTCCCCTGGCCAGGACTCAAACCTGGGTCCACTGCAGCGAGGGCACAGCATCTGTACATGGGACACCCGCTCTACCAAGTGAGCTAAACAGCGTCCCACTTTAGTAGAAATTTGAGGCATTTGTGCCGAGCGACTACGGCTCAGGAGGAAGAGTGGGTCAGCCAGAAATGGTAAGGTTGCTTGTTCGATTCCCTGGCCTCCCCCAGCTGTGTGTCACAGTATCATTGAGCAAGATACCGAACAACAAATTCGTCCTGATGAGCAGCCACTGCCATCAGGGTGAATAAATCTCATTTGTGAAGTTGTTTCTCACCATTTCTAGAACTTTTACAAACCAAACAGCAGATTCATCCAAAAATCACTGTTAGTTGCAGCCGATACAACAAGTTCAAAGAGTCAAAGTCTGCTTCTGTATTAATGCATGAGTGATAATAATTATGGCACTTTTACTTTTAATACCTCAAGTATATCCTCCTTATTATTCTTAGGTACTTAGGCAGAGTTTAGTTAGTACTTCTACTTCATTAAGCGACCTGAATACATCCTGGAAAAGGACTCTGTCACCGTCGATTCAACCACTGGAGTATGTATTCCTCAGGACGAAGTCAGGTCGTCCACATGTTTTTTAAAACACAGCTGACCCAGTGAGCGGTCGTCTAATTGACTCCAGCTCACACCAGCAGTTAATGTGCAAACAGGAGAAGCAGAGCGACGTTAGAAATGCTGCGTCACATCCACTGAGCATCAGGGACGTACAGCAGCTCACAGCTGCCCGACGCTGCTGCAGAGATGCAAATGTGTCCTAATGTAAATGATTCTCTCTCTGTGTCACTGTGAAGACAGACGAGAAGAGCAGCTTCTCTGCTGCAGCCGCTCATCTGTTCTCCTTTAAACCTGTTTACAGACACTAATGAAGCCTCAAAACACAGCCAGCAACACAGCCCGAAACACAGGCAGCAACACAGGCAGCGACACAGGCAGCGACACAGGCAGCGACACAGGCAGCAACACAGGCAGCAACACAGGCAGAGACACAGGCAGCAACACAGCCAGCGACACAGGCAGCGACACAGGCAGCGACACAGGCAGCAACACAGCCAGCAACACAGGCAGCGACACAGGCAGCGACACAGGCAGCGACACAGGCAGCGACACAGGCAGCGACACAGGCAGCAACACAGCCAGCAACACAGCCAGCAACACAGCCAACAACGCAGCCAGCAACACAGGCAGCAACACAGCCAGCAACACAGCCAGCAACACAGCCAGCAACGCAGCCAGCAACACAGGCAGCTCCCCGGTGAGGCACCGTGTACGGACCACGACACATGCACAGGAACGCTGTTACTGCTGGTGTGTGTGTGTGTGTGTGTGTGTGTGTGTGTGTGTGTGTGTGTGTGTGTGTGTGTGTGTGTGTGTTGAGAGAGAGAGTGTGTGTCCTTTGGAAACATCCCTGGAGAGCATCACAGCAGCAGATGTAGGGAAATTGCCTGGAGCAGGCCAGTGGAAGAGGAGGATGGCCAAAGCTTCTGAAGATCACACACACACACACACACACACACACACACACACACACACACACACACATACACACTGTACACACACACACACACACACACACACAGGATGCCCTTTTCTCTCTGTCTCAAACAAGACGCCAACACAGTCTCTCAGAAACAAACAATCAGCAAAAACAGCAAAACAATCATCGACACACACAGAATGCAGCAACATGCATAAAAAATCGTTCTCAACACAAACTCCAGCAGGAAACAGCAGCACACAGCTCTCAGACGACACACGTCATCACTACATCACTGCCGCGTGCCAACAGTGATTCAACACAACCTGAGAGCCGCACAGCACCGTGACGTCACAGACTCCACTGAGCCACATTCAGCAGCAGCGCACAGAGTCTCCTCCACACACACACACACACACACACACATCCACAGAAACCCGCAGCGCCTACCTGTTGCTGACTGAAGCTCTGGGCTGAGTGACGGATGTGATGGATGCTGATGGATGGTCGGACGGAGCGTCACGCCAAACGATGCCTGCACCAAAACAAAACGCACGTGGACTCAAATAAACAACCTTTGTTTTAATAAAACGAACAACTGAGATTTTCTTTCTCTTACTTTCGTTTTAACTTCCAAGCGGTTGGAAACAGTTGCTCCGTGTCGCTCCTCGCATCAGAACCACGTGTCATCACGCTCACCTGTCATCAGAATCACCTGTGTGTGCGCAGTGACGCGTCCTGCTTAACCGAGAGAAAGAAACAAATATGGCCCCTACAAGCGCATTAGAATTAAACTGTAGGGGCATTTAATGATGTATTATATGTCGTAAATATCGTGATCCTGTTGACACCACGCATTTTATTTCAACCGAAAACTCATTTAAAAATAAACACTGACTTTGAGACGAAGGAACCGGAAGTGCAAACATGCTCACTGACGTCCAGGTTTCAGGACTCATTACTGCAGCACACACACACACACACACACACACACACACACACACACACTCACACACACACACACACACACACACACACACACACACACACACATATACATATTACAGCTGCTTCACCTCAGAAAACGACCACTTAGCTAAAAATATTAACTTAAAAAAACAGCTTTTTCCAGACGATTCAGTTTTTTTCTTAATCAGGTGTTTTGCTTCAGAATTAGGAGAATTGATTTAATCCATAATGGAGCAGTCACTTCAGTTTTATGGAAAAAAGTCCTCTGATTTGTAGAGAAGTGGTTTCCACTGGACAGTTAAGAAAAGAGCACTACACAGCCACATATATATGAATAATATAATAAATAAATAAATCAATGTGTCTACCTCATGTAGTCAACACACAACATACAAATGACAAGAAATAATTCAGCGGAGGCAGAAAATGGATTTGATTGAAGCACAAATAAACCTGACTCAGAGATGTTTCTGAACAGGAAAGAAGGATTTATTAGACTGAACAGCTCAGAATGAAGTCATGTTGGTTATCAGTAGGTTGTGTGGTCGAGTAAAGCGGCACATTTAAAGAACTGCAGATTAATGAATCTACTATCACCTCATACAATCCCCTCCATTCATTTAATCTAATTATAATCTAATCTGAGCCAGAAGTGACGTCCCTGCTGATGAAGTATGAAGAAGAGCATCGTTCTTTTTCTCACTTCAGCAAAGTTATGAAATGACTTATTCAGCATTGTTTATAGAGAGGCCATCCGACACGTTAATGATGCTTATAAATCCTCCTCGTTCACAGCCGTGCTCACATTTATCTCCCAGCTATTGTAAAATCAGACTCAAACAGGCCTGTGAAAGCTCTTATAAGGCCATTTATATCACTCACGCTGAGCCGCTTGACGTCACGAGGAGGCTGTTAATGCAAATGTGATCCTCGCCCCTCTGAAACCGCCGAGGCCTCTCGCCTAATCATTCACACACTCAACACAACACAGAGGACGCTGAGAGACCGATGAGAGACCGATGCTGATTTCTGGGTTTGAACGAACGCCCTCACATCAAACTTTGAGTGGTTCAGATTTTCTATTCTGAGTGAAGACGTACGACCCCGCTGTCTGAGGAGGAAGCAGTGCTGAGAGCTGCACAGAAGCAGAGCAGCATGCGATCCGGAGAAAGTTTGACTATAAACATGAGAATAAACCGTCTGGATCGGCTCTCGTCAGACATCAGAAGGCGGAGACGTCCTGTCTTCATCATGTGGCACTCAGCCTGAAGGATTCCAGTGTTTTTGTTCACTAAATTCCACTTTAGAGGCGCGAAAAACTTACATTAATGTGGGAAAAAAACAACAAACAAGACTCCTGACGTCTTAGACAGATGGTCTGCTGTGTCATTTAATGATTGTTCTTGAAAAAAAGCAGTCAAAAATCTGTGACAAAACAATTACAAGTGCTGAAATGACAGTGGGACGACACAATGAATAGAACAAATAAACTTCTCTGACTGCAGGAGGAGCTGGAGAAAGATTCAGAAGGAGACACCTGAGATGTGGACTGGATCAGTCAGCTGTTAGTCAGAGACGTCCCTCATACACTCTTAGAATAAGGGTTCCAAAAGGGTTCTTCTACAAGGGCTGAGGTTCTACCTGGAACCATTTGCTTCTGAAGAACCCTTTCCCGAAGAAACTGTTTTAAAAGGGTCCTTGGTAACACTAACGGTTCCAGTAGGAACCATTGTGATCCAGAGAACCCTTTAAAAACCCTTTCCTGAATAAAGGGTTTTAAAAGGGTTCTTGGTAACACTAACGGTTCCAGTAAGAACCATTTTGATCCAGAGAACCCTTTAAAAACCCTTTCCTGAATAAAGGGTTTTAAAAGGGTTCTCGGTAACACTAACGGTTCCAGTAAGAACCATTTTGATCCAGAGAACCCTTTAAAAACCCTTTCCTGAATAAAGGGTTTTAAAAGGGTTCTCGGTAACACTAACGGTTCCAGTAAGAACCATTTTGATCCAGAGAACCCTTTAAAAACCCTTTCCTGAATAAAGAGTTTTAAAAGGGTTCTTGGTAACACCAACGGTTCCAGTAAGAACCATTTTGATCCAGAGAACCCTTTAAAAACCCTTTCCTGAATAAAGGGTTTTAAAGGGTTCTCGGTAACACTAACGGTTCCAGTAAGAACCATTTTGATCCAGAGAACCCTTTAAAAACCCTTTCCTGAATAAAGAGTTTTAAAAGGGTTCTTGGTAACACCAACGGTTCCAGTAAGAACCATTTTGATCCAGAGAACCCTTTAAAAACCCTTTCCTGAATAAAGGGTTTTAAAAGGGTTCTTGGTAGCACTAACGGTTCCAGTAAGAACCATTTTGATCCAGAGAACCCTTTAAAGACCCTTTCCTGAATAAAGGGTTTTAAAAGGGTTCTTGGTAACACTAACGGTTCCAGTAAGAACCATTTTGATCCAGAGAACCCTTTAAAAACCCTTTCCTAAATAAAGAGTTTTAAAAGGGTTCTTGGTAACACCAACGGTTCCAGTAAGAACCATTTTGATCCAGAGAACCCTTTAAAAACCCTTTCCTGAATAAAGGGTTTTAAAAGGGTTCTTGGTAACACTAACGGTTCCAGTAAGAACCATTTTGATCCAGAGAACCCTTTAAAAACCCTTTCCTGAATAAAGGGTTTTAAAAGGGTTCTTGGTAACACTAACGGTTCCAGTAAGAACCATTTTGATCCAGAGAACCCTTTAAAAACCCTTTCCTGAATAAAGGGTTTTAAAAGGGTTCTTGGTAACACTAACGGTTCCAGTAAGAACCATTTTGATCCAGAGAACCCTTTTTTGGAGAAAGAGTTCTTCAGGGATTGTTGAAAGCATGGGTATAAGATCCTGTATGGGTTCTTTGTAGAACCTCTCATGGGGGGTTCTGGGTGGAACCTTACACACACAGTTCTAGGTATAACCTTTTATGCTGGGTTCTAGGTAGAACCCTCCACCTTTATAAAAGGTTCTACCTGGAGCCAAAAAGGGTTCTCCTATGAGGACAAGCCGAAGAACCTTATATGGTTCTACTTAGAACTTTTATTTCTAAGAGAGTAGGGGCTTAGTTCAGTTCATCTTCTTTATTCACATCATATGCACAATAATTACAGTGAGCCGGTCGCTGGCATCAAATTCCTTAGTTCTCAGGCTCACTGGACTTTTATACAAAGGTGGGTAAGACTTTATCAGGAGGTCCATCTACTAATGAAGGAGACTATTGTGTTACTCTCACCTGGCACCTAAGGAACATGCCTTCTTGACAAATTTCACTGCTATGAGCTCCCTTTGTTTACACTGATGCCATATTGTCATGGACTCCGTCTTCTCTGAATGTGCAGTCAAATCGTTAATCGTTTAGAATAATTACTCATCAGGAAACCACTTTAAAACTTACTTCAGAATGATGTATTTTCTGAAAGTAGGTCCTCTCCATACTCGCGCTTCTTTCAACGAGACATGCAGTGACCTGTCAATCAACTGTGGTGGCACCTGAGGAGTCCAATCATGTTCCAGAGGTGGCCAGTGCTCCCCGGCCACCCTCCCAGCTCCGCTCCTGCTCGGGCTCCTTCCAACGATGCTCCTGAAATATTTAGAAAATCACAGAAGAAAGACATAAAGGCTGTCAACCAGCTCATTTGGTTCATGAGACAGTTTTAATCATCGCTGTTAAAAGATGGAGTGATTTCAGTTCAGCCACCAACAGCAGGAGTAACTGTACGGAGGATGAAGTACCCTTTGTCAACCAGAAGGCGTCACTATAGCAACAGAGATCAGCAGGAGCATCGTCCGTGTGCATCAATGAAACCAGAGCCACGAGAGGCCGTCCAAAAACAGGCTGCTTTAATCCGGCTGCTGGGCTTAAAATAGCGCAAAACAAGCCTGAATTACATTTTGCTTGTCAATGGTCTAAAAAAAAACAAAAAAAAAAAAACAGAGCTGGCTCTTAATCTCTGATCCGCCCACAGTTTGCCAAGCTCGGGTTATTTTTGGTGACTCGAGAATAAGGGCGTCTTTAAAAATGCAAATGATGCTTCAGAGGGAGACGAGCATCCACCGGCATGTTTATACTCTCCATATTGTTCCCGACACCTGTTTACACAGCCGAATGCCTCCACACCAGTGTCTGAGCGAGTGTGTGTGTGTGTGTGTGTGTGTGTGTGTGGCGGAGGGAATGCATCCTTAAGTATCTTTAAGGTGGTGTGTGTGACAGGGAGATGGAGTCTGAGCGCCTCCACCTTTTGTGACGCCGACATCCTCCAACCATTTAACCTTCGCTACTTCACATGAGAAGACAGAGGAGTCGAGCTGTCACAGATTGAGTGTGCCATATGTGCTGCCACACACACACACACACACACAGACACACACACACACTCGCAGCTCCACCGTAGCACCTTTTCTACATCACAAATTAATGTCACAGGGATGGAGACTGACGTTAGAGTGCAGAGAAACAGCCGGCCACGCATGCCTCTGCAGTGCGCCCTCTCTCACTTCCACCTCACACACACACACACACACACACACACACACACCCTCTCTCCCCCGTCGATGTCTTACACAAGCTCTCTCACACACACACACTTATGTTGTCACTGTGCTGCCACCTCATCTTCTCCTGCCTCGCCTCGCTCCCGGACTCAGGCTCGCCGCTCACACAAGCTCATTTGCTTCCGGCCGACGTGTTTCAAGGAGCGCGACAGACACACAAATTATAATCCAGCGAGTCAATAAAAAACTGCTGTCCAGATAATGATGTGTAAAGCCTTCACACACATTGGAAATGATAGAGAATTCACCATGAATCAACGCTAATAGCCTGATTCCACTGTGGCAGACTGTGCAGGGGGGGAGGTCGGCAGAGTACATTTTCCCATCATCCTTCATGAAACTTTACATTTCTTATTTTCAGTTTTCAATCTTATCTTGTGACAATGCCACACTTAAGGTCTGGTTAGCTTTAGGCACAAAAAACACTTGGTTAGATTCAGGAAAAGATCATCATTTGGCTTAAAATACCTGTTTTGGTCACCAGAAAACACCCGGCTAGAAATCGTCCCGAGTGGCGTCCTGTGTTGTCAGAGCTACAGGTGTTGAGACGCCAAAGATCTGGTGGTTTCACTCTTAGAAATGTTGAAACTCAGCTTTGAACAGTGGTCACTGGCTAGGCTCCACATCCATCCCCTGATGACAGTCAGGTCATGAATATGCAATCTGAATGTGATGTGACGAATATTTGAATCAGCTGTTTGTAGAAACATCATTTAATTCTGGTGACCGGCTGAAATATTCTGTCCTGGCAGGCAGGATCAAAAACATCATTATTAAACATTGGGATGTCTTAATGTTGACCCATCTTAGCTTTTAGGATCTCACAGTCTCCAAAAACTAGAAAACTGCCTCATATTATCCACTGAATCAGTCTACAGGTTCTTCTTCCCACATTGTCAACATGCTGAAACGTCCCTGGTTCATTATGGACAAATTAAAAGAGCTTTAAAAGTTCACATATCTGGAAAAAAAAAATGCAATCTGTGCACAGACTGTGGATTAGGATGTTGCTCTGCTAACCACGGCTCTGCAGCATCTCTAAGGTTCTGGGGAATAGAAGAAATGTCAGTGTCTCCTGGAGGAGGAGGCGTTATCAGCTGACTGCTCTGCAGAGGCAGATCGGACTCACACTCTGAAGGAGCGACTGAATGTGAGTGCAACACTTTTACTCTCTCTACTTTTATCTTTGTGACTTTAAGATAGTTACAGGCGGGAAGCCACTGACAGCAGTTCATGACTGCGTTTCAACATTTATTTTGAACGAGACCTCGGGACGATTTCCCGCCATGTTTGTGACAGAAATCATTGTCACAAGATAAAACTGACCCTTTAGAAATGTAAAGTTACAATTTAAAGGGACTTGAGGCAGGATTTGTGAAAAAATAATCATGCATTTTAAGTTTTTTAATGCTAATGGGTGATGAAGCGTTCATAAACAAACAGAATGAGCCCACCCACGTGTCTCTCCGTCGCCTTGAACAGGCTGTGTGCTGCATCATGTGCTGCAATTCATAGTCCGAATGTCCCGCGCAGTCCTACGTACGTGACGTCAGATGACGCTGAATGCGCGTCCTCGACGGCTTGGAAACAGGAAGAAGACAAGCGCGGTGGAGCCAAACTAGTGTTTGTGTAGTAATGGATTCTGCTATTCTGCCAGAAAACGACCCACCACCACACAAAGTCCACTAAAAAGTCACACTAAGAAGAAAACGAAGGTTTTATCAGCGGCAAGTCAGAGTCGAAACAAAATTACAACCAAAGCCGGACCGGAACCAGAATAAACATCGGATACGGTTCGACTCATGGAGGCAGCTTCAACTTGAACTGGGACTGAAAACAGATGCTGACATGGCTCATTTCCTAGTGACCAGGTAAGAAAACATTACAGGTCATGTTTAGAGCTGGATTTGAAAATCATATGAGATCACCGAGAACTCGGAGTGACCTAACGGTCAAAGTAGCGTTAGCTGCTAACATGCTAACATTAGTCCACCGCTGTGTAACACTGAATAGTTACAGACTGCGCATTTTCCACGGTCCTTTAGTCTGAAACCGAATAGTTAGAAATATGTCCCTTTATATATGGGACCGAAAGCCCAACCTGTTATCCGGGAGGTGAGGTTAGCAGCTGGGAGTCTTATTTCTTGATCCTGCCTCATGTCCCTTTAAATAAATCTAAAGATTCAACACGATGTTTTGCAGAAATGCACATTTCCAACACGTATCGTGACAAAAAATACACTTATAATTGATATTCGGTGTTATGCAGCGGCTGCACATGTGATGTTGTCCCGCTTGTGTGTGCAGTACGCTGACATGTTGATGTTCTTTAATTCAACGGTTCCATCAGGCAACATTATCATCATGTTTGTTCACGTTTACAGAGAGTAGATTCTAACTTTTTTTCACACGAGGCTTTTACATTGACCGGACTCGTCCTTGTTTCAGACGAGTCTCGTGCTCTTTACGTTCCCGCTAACACGACCTCCGAGTCGTCGATTGCACACTCGTGCCATCAGGTCTGCTTTGAGGCCACGTGATTTGCAAGCTGTTGAAGCCATATGATGTGTGAGAAGATAGCTGTGGGTTAAACGCTATTTATAGACTCACATGTATGATTTCATGTGATTGTGTTTCTCTCTCTCCTCATTGGAAACAACTATATATGTCTTGGTGTTTTAACAAATGAGGGAAAGTTTCAGCTTTATAGGAAACTGAGGGACTATTTCTCAACACCATGGTGACAGTGAAACCTGAACAGTCAGTAACCACCAGCCTCCTTTAGGTGCTTGACAGGGAAGCCAAACACTCTCTATCATCGTTACTGCCGGAGATATCTTGATTTACTGAGCCGGGAAAATCTTATAAAACTGACAGATGCTTTGTCTTATCGCTGAGATCCTGCATGGAGTCTCTCCTCCCCTCTTAGTGCTGTTATGAAGCAGAAAACAAGTGATGATGGAGACACTCGGTCTGAGGCGAGAGGGGATTGTGTAATACCTACGAGGAGAACTGCCTTCGGATAGTCAGCAGCTCACACATGGAGCAGCCTGAGACTCTGACTCATGTGGTAAAGCTGTAATTCACATTGTCATTAATTATGTAGTAATGTCAAGAAAATGGTGAGACATAACAAAAATAAAAAGAGTTAATGAGTCAAAGTGTTTAGGCAATTAAAGGTACAAAAGGCAAGAAATCTAAAGCAACTGGCCATAAAATCATTCTAATATGTCACAGAGACTCGGGAATAATGTTCATACAACACACTGAACTCACCAACAACAACAGCACAGCCAAAACATTCGCATTAAAAAAAATCTTTTGCAGATCGCAAATCATGTTGATGTTTTGACATCATGTTTTTGCACGTGGCGCCGCCGACCGCCGTCTACACATCAGTGCAGTCAGCAGAGTCTCAGCTGCTGTGCGACCAGAGGTTGCCAGTTACGACTGAGTTGCAGTGGCGGAGGCAACGAAACCCAAAAGGGCTCGTTATGAATCGCAAAAACAACAAGATGTAAAGAGAGGCAAAGCGAGGGTCTATATAGGAGAAGAGTCTGAACGATGGAGACATTTGAAGACTGAGAGGAATTTGCGAACAGATGCCGAATTGGCGACTCTTCTCCTAGACAGGTAAGTTACGCTTGGCTAACTAAGTTAGTTAGTAAGTATCATAGCTGGACGGGGACGGACATTTCGAATACTTTGAACTGTTGAGTAATAACGTTATTCATTTCGATCATAGAAACAAACGTTAGAAGCACAGCTAACGCTAGCAGCATTAGCACTGTCTTGGTACGGGCATCCGGTCTCCAGCCTGCTGATGTCCAGCTGATGTCCAGCCGCCCGCTGTCGGCGTGTTTGACAGCAGCGGCTGGACAATACGAAATCTTACGTTTGATAAATTCGAGTCCTCTTTAGGTCTTTGCATGTATATCGCCATAAACTACCGTAAATAATGTTATAAAAGGGGAGGCAGTTCTGTCAAATATCATGCATAACGTTATTCCATCTGATATGTCCTTCCCTCGTCAACAGCTGACGTTACCACAAATTATAATACATCTTGGTCTTTACTGAGAGAAAAGAATTGTGTCTTAGAGCCTCATTTATGATAACCGCACTGGCAACCTCGATAAAATCTTATTATATTTATTTAACTGCTTTTACTGTCATTATTTCTCAGCAATTTCCCAACATAACTACAAACTTAACGGTTCCCACTTCAAATAACTTACGCAAAGTGATTTGTTTTGTGCTTCATGTCTTCTTGTCCTTGTTTTTAATCATTTGATGTGTGTTCTTATGAAGTGTTGCTGTCCCTGCTTTAATTCATTTTATGTTTGTTCTGTAGCTGTCGGTTCACCTGCCCTGAAGGCTCAGTGATGGACACCTCCACCTCGACCCTGCAACCCCAAACAGTTTAAATAAACACGATTATGCACATGGATCTGCAGGTTCTCGAGAGACGGGGTCAAAAGGTCTCTGTGTGTGTTTGAAGGAAGTGCTTCAAGGGATTAAAGGGCTGTTTTTGAGAGTTGGTGTGGATGTGAGTGTATCACCTCAGATTGATTTGCATGTTAGTCGATATTAGTGAAAGAAAAACAGCTCAGTCTCTTTCCATTTACACGGAAAATTAAATTTTACAGACCTAAGCAGTGGATATCTGTGTGTGTGAGAGAGGATTACACCAAATGAGTGTGTTCCCTCTTGAAATCTGCCGGCCGTCACCAGAATCATAAAATCCTCACTCGTATCTTTTCACAGCAGAACCAAACCTGCACCGCTCGAGACTCACAGTGATTGGATTTTTATGAACTTAATCACACTTGTTCCTGAGATTTAATTAAGAGTTTTCCCCTCAGGTTCACGACACTGTCCTTAAATATTACGTACGATGGAGTTTTCTCCTCTCTGGACTCAGGATGGTTTCAGTGACATCTCTTTTACAACAGAGTGAAAGATTAGAAAATGTTTTTTTCTGGAAAGATGCATATCTTTGTAGGGAAATGCAAAAGAGGACTTTAAAAAAACACTTTATATCTAAATATATACTGTAAAGATTTCTAACCTTATGGCCACAGTCAGTCTGTAGGAAGAGTTTGGTGAGGGCTGGCTGAGCATTTTGGACAGAACAGCATTTCCAGATGTGTTTAAACACATTTCACAAATCTTTTTAAGCCGGCTGACGTCGCTCTGATGCGTGTAAAGTGGCGTCCATAAGCCCAGAAGTCTGAGCGTTACTGCAAAAGCTTGCTGTGAAATGAAATTACATGACAGCATGAGTGAAAAGCCGGCTCATATTCTACATGACAAGAGTGAAGGCTATAGGCTAAGCTAATTAAATAAAGTATATAACTGGGCTTAGGGCTGTATTATAAACAAACGGACACATCCGAGTCGCTTCACATGAGCGTCCGGACCGAGAGCGACAGCTGTGCTAACCGCTCACGTTCACTGTCACGGACTGTAACCAGGATGATGGTCTGGAAAGAGCTCACATGATGCTGCTGTCTTGAAATGAGACAACTTAAAGTAAACCAGCTGCTAATATAAACGTCACAATATAAATGATTCAACGTTGTGCATTCAGCTTCAGAACCGGCTCTTCAGTCCGGTGTTCTGGATGTAAAACGAGCACCACGAGTGTTTTTATTGTTTATCTGCACATTTCCTGATCCGACGTGACTCGTGAGCTCCGGGCAGCACAGCACACTTGGTTATTGTCTGATGTCACCATGAGCCCAGCAGACTGCAGCTGTGAATCCTGACCTTCTGTCCGAGGTGCCGCTCTCGCCAAGTTTTCACAAAGAGCTTCGAGTGCCAGCCGGCGTGTTCAACACATGCAGCATGCCTGGATTTCTTTGGCTGCTTGTGCAAAGCAACAGGGGATTTTATCAGCGTCCAACCTGGTTGTGGTGTTACATGGAAAAATGACAGATGCACAAATTGGAAATGTCTCTTGGAGGATGATTTAGTGTCTTCTAGGTGTTCGGTAGAGGACCGAACGTAAGCAGGCAGAACGATGACGACTCTTCTGTCTCAACAGAACCAATAATCTTTGTGTGTATACTTCAAACTCTCTGCACACATTTATTTTTACATGTTTGTTGAAGACTCCATTAACAGAAATCCTGCTGTGATTGATTTTCTTCCTGATGTCCAGTTTCACACATTCAGTCGTTTCCTTTCCTGCTTTAATGAATTAGGACCTGTGTTGCTCAGTGTGAAGTGACAGAGAGCGATGAGCCAGAGAGGACTGACGCTGTGATAAAAGGTAAAGCAGTGCACGTAATGAGATACTGCTGTAGGATGTGGCGGCGTCGGCCGGTCAGACAGGTAAATAGTGAACATTTTGAAATACTGAGAGAGCAGAAGGGTTTGATGGATGGCGTCTCCTCAGGGGTCATCGCTCGTCCAGATAAATGAGTCAGAGCTGCTTCGATAATCGAGATTGTGCTCAGCAGTCTGAAGGGAAGTGTGGCGTGCTTTTATTTTGAAGGGATAACAGCTCGTGGTTCAGTCAAGGAAACACTTTCAGTTCACTTTCTGACATCACACGGAAACTGATCACAATTTCATGAACCCATTTGAATCTTTTTCATTCTTTCTGTTTCTTGCTGGTATGAGAAGTTAATGATGAAGGAATCAATTGAACCAGCTCATATCGCAGAGCACTGAAAGATGCAAAAATAGAAAAGCGTTCAAAATAGTATTAGTAAGTAAATAAGTATTGCTTCATTAAGTTAGCATACAAAGTCTGGAACATTAGAGTTTCTCTCCATGTAAAAGAATAAATCCAATCTTCACTGTCCTGTTTCTCTCCTGAGAAAAATGGCAAAAACACTCTACTTTCTTAACAAGCTAATTGCTAAGTATGTCAGCCTGTCGTCTGTTGCTAGGTGGAAGCATAAGATTTGTTATTGAGGACGTTTTTTGCTGAAAATTTTTCTGCTGCTGCTGCTGCAACCCAGCCACCAGAAAAAAAAACACTGGCATTGTACATTTTTGCATTATTATAAATGTTGAACTTAAGATTTACATTTTACATTTTTAGGACATTTATCAGACGCTTTCGTCCAAAGCGATTTACAGTAATTCATACATGCATTCATACACTGATGGTGTCGGCTGCCGTGATGGTGCCGACCAGCACATCAGGAGCAGTTTGGGGTTCAGTATCTTGCCCAAGGACACTTCGACATGCAGACCAGCAGGGTTCTAAATTAACTTTTTTGATCACAATGTGGCTGGTAACTTTCTAAAGTTACCAGCCAATCAGAAGCCTGTGAATATTCTCATTCATCCAGGTCATAGTTATCTCAAGGAAATTGAATCGAATGCAACTGGATTTGGTTTTTGTCTTGAAGACGTTTCACCTCTCATCCAAGAGGCTTCATCAGTTCCTGAAACTGTTCCAGGAACTGATGAAGCCTCTTGGATGAGAGGTGAAACGTCTTCAAGACAAAAACCAAATCCAGCCAATCAGAATTTCCACTAGCCAAAATGATTTCCCGGTGAAAATAACAGAGATTATAAGTGCCACTGAATGCATTTCATCGATTTATTGACATTGTTGGCATTAAACATGCACAGAAAGTACAATACATGAAACAATATACATAGTTCAAACATTTCCTCGCAGCAATCCTTGCAAAACACGACGACATTTTCGTGATCGAACACAAACCATTCACGACCCGTCAGCCGTTTGGCGTTAAACTTTCTTTTCTTCCTCTTCTCGCCCCCAGATATCTGTCCCAACCACTGCTGCATTTAGTTTGACTTCATCTTTCTCTTTACTGTTCTGCTCCGCTAGCTCCCTCTTCTTTGTTGGACGGCTGTAGCGTCAAATATCGCGCAAAGCCAGTGGGTGTCTGAAACGTCATCGCGTAGCATCACAGCAGTGTTCATGGGAAATGTAGTAAATAGGCCTACTGCCACAAATGACCAAAAGCAGTGGAGCGGCTCTGATTGCCTCATGCATCACCGGCCAAACTGGCTAGTAAGTTTTTATTAACACCCGCCAAAATTATTTTTAACCCGCATTTGGCGGGTGTTAATTTAGAACCCTGCAGACCGAGCGACCTTCTGACAACAAGACGCTGGCTCTGCCCCTGTTCAGTTACGTCGTGACATTGCTGTGCTTGTGGTCTGGTTAGGTTGAGGCATAAAAACAACTTGGTTAGATTTAGAAAAATATCCTGTTGTGGCTGGAAATACCTGATTTGTTTACTTGTTAGATGGATTTGTCCATAAAATCTGGTGGTGTCACACTTTCACAGCAACCCTGTGGTCCCTCAGCAGTAGAAAGTCAAAGCTGCATGCCTGATGAAGTCAGATGTCGTTAGGAAATCACTGCACATATGTTCAATATTGAATAAATGTAAATGAGTGGAGCTTTAAGTCCATTTGTTTTGAATTTTCAGCACACAACAGAGACAGGAATATATCTGAGACACGCAGAGAGGCAGAGAGAACAGAGCCAGAACACATCCTGCTCTTTGTGTCTGTTGGTTTTTACATCCAGCCGCGGCTGCACAACGACCTCGGGGATTTCATTAGCCACATTTCCTCTCACGGGGTCAGATGCCTTCGCGTGGAGGGGATGTATATGACTCACAGGAAGGAGGGAAGACCTCCCACGCTGGAGCCTCCGAGTCGCAGATCCAGCAGGAGGGTCTGGCTGTCAGTCAGCATCCTACACATCGTGCATCCCGAAGAGTCAGCAGAACTCGCCACTGCTGCGTCACATTAAAGGCAAGATGACCCGAGGGTGGTGGCTGCCTGCTCCGTCAGTCGAGCGAAGCCCGTTTGGCCATTTTCGTACCATTGCAAGGGCAATTTGCTGTGTGTGACCTTTCAAAGGGCAATGTAACATGACAAGAGCTGTTAACATCCCGAGAGCACCTCGAGGGTTTCTGGAGATATAGGCCATTCTTACAGTTTTAGAGTTTATCCGTTTGTCATCTTTAAAACAGGACGCCCCTCATCGTTTCCTGTGCTTTAATCTTCGCTGTCCACGAGGTTTTATTTATGTGGGCCAGCAACATTTCTAGCATTCAATGATTTCATGGCTTACGGCGGTTTCACTCCGACGGGAACGCAGCGGAGCGAATCGTCAATACGGATCAGGAGGTGGATGCAGTCATGGCATCAAAAACTCCTGCACCTCCACCTACAGACGACACCTCAGCACAGATCAACTGCATGAATAATGCAAACTCTGCAACTGTACATTTACATTCTGTTAATGTGCGTAGGCACCGAGAATTATCCAACATGTTGACAACCTTCAGCTCCTGCAGAGCAAGTACATGAGAATCTGAGCTCATCTCAGACTGATGCTCAACTGTGAGTTTGTTTTTCACAAGGTTTTATTTCTTTTTAAAAGGATGAGTCAAAAAAAAAAGATTGAAATGCAATTCAGTGGCTCTGTGCTGATGGAAGAGTTTGTAGTCGACAAAACATTTTCAGATTTGGTAATTTAAAGGTCCAATTTGTAAGAAAGTTCTTATTTGAGTCTCATTCAAAAACTGATGCTTTGCACTGACTGGCAGCTGACCTGACGAGCATCACCAGCCCCTTTTAGATAGAAAAGGTGGCACATGTGCAGCAAGGTAAAGGCTGCAAGGTGCCTCCTTGTCTGTCTAAAAGGGAGGTGTAATATTCCTGCTTTTCCAAACAGCCTCCACTTTTCCTCCTCTGGTCGGCGTCAACATGTGACGTGACGTGAAGCAGGAAGTTGGGCGTGAAGAGAAGCAGGGCAGTTTCTGCTTTTCTCCCAGAATCCTCTTCCCGTTTAACATTGGGGCTTATGGGGCAGTTGCTGGAGTTTGTGTCGGTTAGACGCAGATAATTCAAAAACCGTACATCCTCCCAATAAAGTGGACACGTTGCCAGACAGAAGACAAGTGTGGCTACGTTCTTGGAAAATATCAGCATTGTAGTGTGAAATCTGTGGCTAGGATCGTCATCTAAAGAAACATTTTCGGAGAGTTTTTTTCAGGCTCCCCCACTCTGCCAGTTGGTGCTGCGCGAACATTCCGCAATACACACACATTGAAAATCCTGAATTTTTTCGAAATCACTCACGATCAATTAAGGGTCACCGTTCAAAAACTAAACATCGTAGAAAGAAAGTTCAAATACAACTCAAATAGATAAGACTTGTGCCTACATTTTAAAGTTTGAATGGTGTCTCTAGGTCAAAGTCTGCCAGAGCAGGAGATGTTGGAAAAACGTCGATGATTTTGCGACTTTTTTGACCCCGTCCCATTCATTCCTTATGGGACATTTTTCGCAGTTTTTCTTCAAAATAAGAGCTTTACATTGCACCCCATCGGAGTTTAGAACTGGGTTCTTAGCGGGGGGCTTTTAATTTGAAAGTAGCGACCGCTATTAGCTCGCCGCTACAACAACAAGCGGACAACCAAAACAGCTACAGAGAGCGAGGAGACGCTAGCATCTCCCGGATCTCAGCGGCTTTCCAGCTGCTCATCTTCGTGGATGAAGTGACGAACTGACTGCTGTGATCAGCTGTTTCCTGGTTTTAAAACTCCCGGCTGTGGGTGCGCAGCAGTGCTCATCATCCACACCTCCGCCCATCTCAGCATTTGCCACCAAAACTGGCGGAACAAAACAGACCACCAGTTTACCGCCTTCTGTCTAAATCCACGGAGCGAGCCGCCAAAAGGACGGCAGATTGGTGGCTTACTGCCCAGAGTAAAAACGGCTAGTGTTAGACTACAAAATGTACAATACAATATAATACAAAATGTTTCTTACAAATTGGACCTTTAACAAAGCAAACAGCATTACAGCAACCTTCTAATCAAGTGAAGAAGCCGGGGACTTGATTTAAAATGATATTTACACACTTTTTAGCCCGAAATCTTTACTGTAGCTGGTAAAAGCGTTAGCCCCGTCTGATGTGGGTATACGAGCGTCACCATGCATTTGTCAGTGATGTCTTTTCAAATCAGTTTGGGATCTCAGGGCGTCTTCAGGGCGAATTCAGTTGTTCAGAAATGTTTTGTGGACTTTGACGCTTCACCTGACTGTCCATTGGCATGGGAATGAGTAGATAATGACAGAATATTCATTTTTGGGTGAACTTTTCCTTTATGTTCGCACAGTCTACGTCGTCCCCCAGCTGTCCTACAGAGGAACAAGCAGTCATGGATGGACATATGTAAACATGAGCAAAAGTATGAATGTGCGTACACAAAAACATAACTCCATATATGTGACATCTCTCTCTCTGGAAGATGTTCAGTACGTACAGACGTCACCTGAACAAGCGATTACAGAACAGAGAGCGTCGCCGCAGCTGAAGGGAAATCTCAGTTTAAAATAGCTGCCATCAATAAATAATCCTGAGAAGAGGATTTTTTTATTCAATATTAAAGAAGAGTGAAATCTTATCTGGCACGATCTGTTGCTCTGATGCATACAAGTGTGTGTGAATATTCATGCTGTGTCTGTGAACGCACGTGTGTCTGCGCTCGATTATGGACGCCGCCCTGCACACTTTCATCCCCTTTTGTTTGGATACCCAGTGTGTCGTCAGTGTGTGTGTATGTGTGTGTGTGTGTGTGTGTGTGTGTGTGTGGCGGCTAGCTTAAGTACCACGGCTCCTGAATAGAGGATGTCAGTGAACCGGCGAGCCTCTGGGGTTTAGCTTCCACTCTACATGCTGTGAACGCTGTTCTATTCTAGGAACTTGCCTAAAAACAGAGAGGAACACAGTTGTGGCACTTTCTGACACTCCTACCTCTGCTGCAGCTGCTGTTTGGGGTTTTTTTCGGGCCAGAGAGAGGAAAAGGGACAGAGAGGAGGATGAAAGAGGGAGATGCTGAGGGGAGACATTCGCCTGGAAGGCATTTATTCAGCCAGACAGCAATGCGTGGACATAACCAGCTGGGAAACTGGGCAGTCAATTAGTCAGCCAGTCCATTATTCAACAGGAAGATGTCCCAGCGAGCACCAGTGGCGTATCCGGGACATGTGACTGTGGTGGCGAGGTGGGACACAAAGGACATTAATGAACAGCCGGTGATTAAAATGAGTAAATACAGGTTTTCATGGCGTCACGTTGCTTTAATGTGTGCACAGATGATTCCTAATTGAATTCCAGAACTCGAATTGCTTCATATTCAAGGCCAGAGTGTTTAATATTTTACTGTATAATACAGATTTAATGTTGATATTACAACCTTGAGAACTTCTGTTCAGTTTTCTCTTCCATTTCCACCAATCACAGTCTCTGCAGAGCTGTGGTCATTTATGGTCATTTATTTATAACATGTCAACACTTTTAATCAGTAATATGTTCATGGTAGGCTTCAGATTTTCATAGAGATGATTGGATGTCAAACTTCATTTGTCTCGAGGAGTCTGCGATGCCTTCACCGACAGCTTAGAGCTCCTCGAATTAGAGAAAAAGAAAACTAACCATCCAAATATGTCAATCTTTTTATAATAAGACAATGAAAATATCTCGCAGTCAAAGCACGTATAAGTAATTCATAGGTCCAATAAAACATGTGAAATGTGAACATGAGCTTATTCATACTATAAACAGTGGAGTACGAAATTAAAGACGTCGTTATCGCCAAGAAAATAATAATGTGAAGACTTTAAACAAGACTTTATATCACAAAAGAAACAAATAGACAGACCAATAGGCCTGTGAATATTCTCATTCATCCAGGTCATAGTTATCTCAAGGAAATTGAATCGAACGCAACTGGATTTGGTTTTTGTCTTGAAGACGTTTCACCTCTCATCCGAGAGGCTTCATCAGTTCCTGCTCGCTTGACTAGGCTGGGACTAGTCCAACTAGCCGGTGTGGAGGTCCAGCTATTTAACCTCTCAGGAGGCGGTCACAAGGCCACTGATGTCTATGGGTCATATGTGCTCCATTATTGCCAACGACAGTCGTTAGTATGGTCGTCCCCAACAAGTGAAACGTCTTCAAAGACAAAACCAAATCCAGTTGCGTTCGATTCAATTTCCTTGAGAAGACAGACCAATAAATAATAAGACTTAGATCAAATGGCTGAAGAAACAAATTTCAAGACACAATTCAAGACACAGCATTTCATATTTCATGGCAGGATCCAAAGAACTGTGTAGTTCACCTGCATTTAGCTGCTCTTTATCGACGTATCAACCTCTCATATGGTAGAAATCAAGTTTTTGTGTCCTGAGTCGATCAGGACTCTGGATGCTTCCAGTCCAGACCTGATTTATTCTGACTCCTGGTCACCAGATATCACTCACAGTCCCACCATCGCTGCAGTAATAGTTGGACTGTCCCCATATCGTCACAGAATGACCAGTATTTCTCACCTCATTATGCTGATGAACCTGAGCAGCTACCTATCAGATATCAGATCAGTCATGACCACAGGTGTGGCCGATGACGGTTCAGTCCCTGATAATCAGCAGAAGTAAACACCTCTCCGTCCTGCCGGAGTCGGCTGAACTGAGCTGCTGAGAGGCGACAGGCTCAGGACTCCGTCTGTGGCAGGTGTGCGCCTCACTTTCATACGGCCGCCTGACCAGGAAATGCTGATAGGAAGTGGCAGGACGGGAGGTGTGAAGAGGAGGAAGAATGGTTGAAGGGAACAAGCGTCGGCTTTATGAGGTGAATGGAAAACAGGAGGATGGAGGTGTGTGAGCTGTGAATCACCAGGCTGTGTGTTTGTGTGTCTCTGCAGAGGGTGTTTGTGTGTGTTTGTGTGTGTTGTCAATGGTCACTGCTGCAGATACTCACTGTACGCTAAATACTGCTGTTAAACCTGCGAGAGAGATATCGCCTGTTTGCTCAGAGCGGCTCGTATAAAAGCGTTCATTAACTGACTGTTGAATCACTGCTGTGTTGTTGCTTTCGGCTACAGACGCTGGCAAAGCAGATGTTTACTTAAATCAAGAGGATTAACTGAAAAGAAATCATCACTTTAAAGTATCTCTGCTTTCTTCTTGCTCTCCTTCTACAGAGACTGAAGCCTCTCCACGGAGAGGAATCACAACACTACTGACGGATTAAACAAGAATCAGCCATGAGGCGATGAGCAGGGTACAGAACAGAAGAAAGAAACGACTGAACACTGTTTCAAAGAGCTTCAAAAACATCTTGCTGGAACAGCTGGAGATATGTCGGGACGGTGTACTTGAGGACGCTGCAACAGCTCATACTTAACCTGACATGTCTCCACCTTTTAAGTTATTATAGTGAACTTGCTCTTGTGTTTGTGTCCATGTGTCTATCGTAAGTCCAATGTTCAGTTCTCCTCCTACTCCTGAGGAAGATATGTGGCTCCTACTCTGTAGATATATAAATGCACAGCGGGTTTTAAGACTGAAACTCTGCTCTACGAAGGAGCCGCTCCATAGGATCCGTCGCTTCTACACTTCCCTTTCATTGCGGTCGTGTTTTGCATTCTGATCGAGGAGAGTCATGTTTCAACAGACGAGGCCTCCTAGAAACTCCTGAAAAGCTATGATGTCTTCAGAAACACTTGTTGCTAAGCTATTTTTGTAACATGAGAAAAAATGTATGAAACCAGACGCCATGTTGGTCCAGTTTGAAGTCCTGGAGATTGTCAGGGAGCAGACACACACACGCCTCCCGTTCAATTCCATTCTGTGCAGTTTCCATTTGCTCTAAATAGTCTGGGTCTTTTGATGTGGGTTCGTATGAAGTCCTCGTCCCTCGTCACTGTGTTATCTGCACCGTGTGTCCGTGTCTGAGCGCCGACAGGGAAGCAGAGCGTCGCACTGCTAGAAGGTACCGACAGCAAGACCTCGTACAACCCCACATCAAAAGAGCCCCACTATCAATATAAGAGCGTGAAGCAGGGAGCCGAGGCCCCTGTGGAGACGAACCATGAGACAAGAGAGGGAACCTAAAGCCTGCAGAAGCCGAGGGGAGCAGCAGATCTGGGTGATGATTCCCCGACCAAATCACAAGAATAAATGTTGTCAATGTAAAACCCGAAATATATTGTTACTTAACATTTCCATAAGTTTTAACTTGTCATTGTCACGAGGGCTGGTTGTAGACGTGGGTGAAGGACCCAGATGCACGGACCATAGACAGGAGGTTGCAGGGATTCAAAAAGGTTCTTTATCTATAGAAAAAAAGGCAACATGAACATGGTATTACAAACACGAACATAAAGGACTACAACACAAACAAACAATGAAGCGACACAGACTGAACAAAAACCAGGACTTAAATACAGCGACACAAATGAGGGAACAAGACACAGGTGAGACACAAGAGGACAGGTGCAGGTAATCAAAACAGAACAGAGAAGATGAGACGTGAAACACAAGAACTACAAAATAAAACAGGAAGTGACTTGAACTAAACAACATGAAACAGAAACTTGACAAAACAGAAACGTGACAGTTATTACTTGAGGTTCAATTTTCAATTTTATGTTGTGTCGAGACTGTGCTTATGATCCGGTTAGGTTTTTTTTTTGTATTTTTTTGGCCTTTATATGGCTTTATTGATAGGACAAGCTGAAGATATGACAGGAAATGGGAGGAGAGAGAGGGGGGAGTGACATGCAGCAAAGGGTCCCAGGCCGGGAGTCGAACCCGGGTCCGCTGCAGCGAGGACTTAGCCCCTGTACTGTACACTCCATGGAATGCTCAGTTCTTATTATCGAGAGCTGACAGGGAAAATAACGGAGGTAACGGAGTAGTAATCAGACATTTTCATCCTTGAGCTGCAGAAATCTACTGCACTCGGTAATCGACTCGTCAGGGCTTCCCCACACAGGCAGGCTGCTGGAGGAGAGGGTGAGTTGTGCTGTGTTTTTAATACAAATCCAGCAAAGCTAGCAGATGTTTGATGCTTCGTACTGTGTGCTGGGACTGTACATGTACTGTTGCTGAAGTTTGCTGCTGTTCTCACCATTAATTGTGGCTTTTTGATGGCGGTTTCTAGTTGGAGACATAAGCTGCAGTGTATTGTTATCGTGCGGTCTTTTCTGAGGTTGCTAAAACTAGCTAAGCTAGCGGTCAGCTAACTTGACCTCTCGAGGGGGAGTCTTACTCGGTGTCCAGGTGTGTTAGACCATGGATTAAACTTACACCGGAATATCCCTTTAACATTTCCTTAAGTTTTAACTTGTCAGTACTTGAGGTTCAATCTTCTATCTTATGTCGTGTTGAGACTGTGCTTATGATCTGGTTAGGTTTAGAAAAAAGATAATGTTCTGGCTTAAAAGTACCTGTTTCAGTCCCCACAGATGCTGCTGGTGATTGTCCTGAAGTCACGATGATAATTCGGTGCAGAGTGTCATAATTAATTCAGTTTTAAATGCCACCGCAAATGGGAACACAGCAAGTCTGCAGGAATACGCCAGTCAGCTTGTTTATGAATAGGCACACACACACACACACACACACACACACACACACACAGAGGAAATTAAACCAAACCCGTCCTGTGAAGAAAAGAATAATCTGCCGTAGATTCATGAATATCTCAGGAATAAACCGTACGCCAATCTCCATTTGATTTGCATATTATGCCATCAGACTGTTGACACACACACTTAACACACACACACACACACACACACACACAGACGCCACACATGTACAGACGCATTCAAACTGGCAAAACATGCGACAACGTGGATTGTCTAAATTACAAGATGCTCATGTGACTGGACACACACACACACACACACACACACACACCTCCACACGTCGTCCGTGGCTGTGGCAGATAGGCGACGGAGGCTGCTGACACAGACTCCTCCTCTCAGCTGTGGTTTATAGATTAGGCCGGAGCTAATGAAGCAGAATCGGCGTGTGGCGAGCGAGCGTTTTGTCGGCGGCTCGGAGGCGGAGACAACGACACATCTGAGGTCAGCTGAGGGAGGAGAAATGGTAATCTAACTCAGAGACACACGGGGAATAACCTCCCAATAACTCATTCTTATCCATTTGTGTCTCCATAATTAAACTCGCAGCACATTGAATAATGACTTTCAAAACGAGAGCGCACTTTTATATTCAGAATTTCTCTATTTCATGACCTTCCTCTGTTGTTATGATTAATTGCAGAGAGATGTCCTGTTGGAAAACAGAAGTGCAGAAGCTATGATAAACTGTACACTCCTCGTGTTATTTATTCCCCATAAGTGCATCTCCAGGCTGATTTTTCCCAAGTTAAGCCCGACCAACCTCGACTGGAGATCATTTATTTTCTCAGTATGCAAAGTTGATCCCTGTGTGAAAGAGTTTTTCCACAATAGTCAGATAAGCCAGGCAGAAAACTCCAGAGGGATGTTTATTTCTGATAACACATTCGCTGTAAATGAATTCCATCGTCTGGAAGGTCAGAAGGTTTTTACTGCAGCTTTAAAGGGATATTCCGGTGTAAGTTTAATCCATGGTCTAACACACCTTGACACCGAGTAAGACTCCCCCTCGAGAGGTCAAGTTAGCTGACCGCTAGCTTAGCTAGTTTTAGCAACCTCAGAAAAGACCGCACGATAACAACAACATCTGCTAGCTTTGCTGGATTTGTATTAAAAACACAGCACAACTCACCCTCTCCTCCAGCAGCCTGCCTGTGTGGGGAAGCCCTGACGAGTCGATTACCGAGTGCAGTAGATTTCTGCAGCTCAAGGATGAACAATGTCTGATTATTACTCCATGGAACGCTCAGTTCTTATTATCGAGAGCTGAGAGGGAAAATAACGGAAGTAATGGAGTAATAATCAGACATTTTCATCCTTGAGCTGCAGAAATCTACTGCACTCGGTAATTCGACTCGTCAGGGCTTCCCCACACAGGCAGGCTGCTGGAGGAGAGGGTGAGTTGTGCTGTGTTTTCAATACAAATCCGGCAAAGCTAGCAGATGTTTGATGCTTCGTACTGTGTGCTGGGACTGTACATGTGCTGTTGCTGAAGTTTGCTGCTGTTCTCACCATTAATTGTGGCTTTTTGATGGCGGTTTCTAGTTGGAGACATAAGCTGCAGTGTATTGTTATCGTGCGGTCTTTTCTGAGGTTGCTAAAACTAGCTAAGCTAGCGGTCAGCTAACTTGACCTCTCGAGGGGGAGTCTTACTCGGTGTCACGGTGTGTTAGACCATGGATTAAACTTACACCGGAATATCCCTTTAAGTATGTGGTATTGTGGCAACACTGAAGTCTTTCAGTGATGATTTTATTAATATTTGTAGTGTTTACTGTGCACCCGGCCGCTCAGAGAAAAGGTCAAAGGTGCAGTAAAAGAGTTGGCAGCCGTCTTCAGTGTGTTTAAAAGCCGAGCTGGACAACACACAGTTTTATTTCATTTCAACATTTCATCATCAAATGATGCAAATGTGACAAATACAACAACATTTTCCTCTTCTGAAGCCTAATTCTTTATCTCGCGGTCTTCTGTCCTCATCTTGGCTGCCCACGATCTGATACCTAATGACTTGTTTATGACCAGCTGACGCTCCTTTCAACAATCTGCCGACCACAGGCTGCCCTCACACCACCAATTAACTCTAATTGCTCTCCCCCTTCAAACAAAATATTTCCATGCCTGCTGCTTTGATATCCTATTCCGACTACAAATGCGATTAGTCTCTCCCTTCCTTCCAGCCCAACACGGGGGAATAATACCCAATCACAAGGGTTTGATGGGTTGGGGAATTAATCCACAGTTTCTTTTATCAGGTCAGATTTAGAAGTCTGTGCACGGCCGGGCCTTTTTTTTGTAAATTAATGAACAGACGCAGCAGCACCGTGCTCCTGCGCTGCATAAACCCCTGATAATCACATGCTGAACCCGCTGGACTGTGTAATTAACAAAAGTGTCAATACAAGCTTCCCTTTAACATAAAAGAACATTGATCTGATGGCCGATCTGAAGACGTATTATCCCAGAATATTGATGACATTTCAACCAGAACGGCATTCATCGCTATTTCTGCTCATTAGCTCTCAGAACGATTTAGCTTCTTTCTGCAGGACGGGCGATTCGATCTGAAGGTCACAGGTTCTGTTGGACCAAATCCTATAATGAACAGCAAGCTCAAAGTTATAAGAGGGTTAAATCTGTGAGAGCTTCAACGATTGGTTGATTGATTGATGGATGAAAAAAATAATTAAATGAATCAGTTCAGTCTTTTGTCAAGTAAAAATGAAAAACACTTTCTGGTTGCAGCTTCTTACATGTGAGTTTTGTTGCTTTTCTTTCTCATATTTGACGTCGAGGTGAGCTCGGACTGAATATTGAAGCATCCTTATCAGATTTGTTTGTAAAAATACTGATATTCGTGTCACATTCCGGTGTCAGCTGGGATTTGATAAATACGCTTCTCTCACAGACTCCACTTTATTGTGAAGGCTTCCTGCTTGCCTCGGCAGTGTGAGTGATTCTGGACACTCACGCTGACCTTTAAGACTCGGGTTCAAAACCGGCGTTGCAGTTGATCCCAAAGGTTTTCAATGCAGTGAACTATTTCTTGGTGGTCTTTGTTTGTGCACACGGTTTGTGTTCAGACTTTACTGTATGCTGTAACAGGTGAAGACCAAATGCACAGAAAAACAAAAACCTGGACTCGCTGCTCTGAGGCTGTTCGCCTCCGAGCACCAGCTGAATAATGAGCAGGACATTTGCTGCAGAACATAATGATCTCACAGCGAAGTCGACCTTTGACCTTTCGGATATAAAATGTCATCGTTTTACGCTGTTAGACGTTTGGTTTAAATGTTCTGTCAAACTTATCGTACTTGTTTGTGTGAATCGCTAAAAATGTGCGATGTTAGGTCACAGCGACCCTGATCTTTGACCTTTGACCTTTGACCACTCACATCTAATCAGTTTATCGAGATCAAGTGGACATTCGTGGCAAACAAGAACATATTCGCTTCTGCAGCTTCTGAGGTGTCGCACACATGAGAACGGGACGCTGTGGGCTCAGAGTTTGTCCTCGAGTCCAAGACGTTCTTGAGATGTCTCATGAGAACGGGACGGACGAGTGGACTGACGTATGACACGGAGGCACCGATCAAAAGTACGTGGATAGACGCTTTTAGCAGATGTTGCAGAGGGCGAATCTGCAGGATCGGGCCACAGCAGTGATGTTGGGGGCGCAGGACAGTGTGTTGTCGAGGATTACGCCCAGGTTCCTCGCCGTAGACGAAGGAGAGAGGGCTGAGGAGATGAGGGTTGGGGGAGGTGCTTCCTGGATGGGCGTAGGAGTAAATGAGGAGTTGATGTCTTTTACTTTCTTGATAAAGTAAGTTGCAAAGTCATCATCAGTGAGGGAGGAAGGAGGGGTGAGGAGAGAATAAGGAGAATAGTAATGAGTGTAGTCGTAGTAACGAAGATGAGTAAGTCCATCACACAGGCTGGGAAACATAGTTTTTGTGTAGGTGGATAAAATATCAGTCATACTACCTACACTCAGTCATGTTAAACCCGTCTAACACCTCATGTATTATGCATATGTTCATGCTGGTTATTCACATGAAGTGAATCCTGAGCTGTCTCAACAGATTCGGTCCGGATGCTCACATAATCCTCTGACAGTGGGGGCGCTGGCGGAGGAAAAACTTGTATTAACATGAACGTGAAAATGAAGTTTCCACGTGAAGCAGTAAGACCGTCTGTGACACTGACGATATATTTAATGAAACTGTCCTCCGTTAAATCCTTTCTTTGCTCTCCCCTTAATTAAAACAGAGCAGCTCCCTGTCAGCGAGAACATGTTCAGAGGCCAAACCAAATTATTAAACCCGTAAGTGGATTAAGCTGTAAAATTAAACACATTAGGGACTATTTATTCTTTTAAAATATACTACAAGAAGTTTTCAACAGGTCTGGATTTAATACTGATGTCTCCATGAACAAATGAGACCCATCCGTTAGGAGACTGAGTTCTTTCTGTGTACCTTTTCTTTCCATACATGTCTATAATAACCTCTTTATATGTGTGTTCAAGTCGTGTTGGAGTCCTTGTTGTCCTGAGGGAACGCTGACTCATCAGGAACCTTCACTAAGCCTTTGTCTTCTGTAACAACCATCGTTATCCGAGAGCAGACGAATGTGAGCCTCTCCGCTTTATTACGTTATTAATGCGCCGGTGGTCGAGCCGAGACTCGGTCACCTGGAACAGGGTGAGGTTAAACACGCTGATGTGCTGTCAGTTAAAACACTGAATCCATTAATGGTCCCGGTGGTGGTGAAGGGACGGTGCAGCCGACCTGAGAAGACCTGTGGCTGGAGAGACTTTACAGCCTGGAGGCCGTGAAGAAGAATGGAGCCCGTCAGGCAGTCGTCAGCAGTGAATTACTGCAGAGTTCAGCCATTTCTACTGCAAACACACAGGATAGCTCGGCGCAAAACTGCATTTATTCTCATTTAATGTCGCCTGAAGTGTGGAAGGATCAATAAAATATAATGGGAAGGCGACAGATCTCATGAAACCCAATTTAACATGTCCGTCGTCGGACGCCAGAGGTGTAAAAATAAAATCATTACCAGAGGCTGTTTAGTCTGAAATGTCTTTTCAGACACAAAACGACCGAGAGTAAACATTCAGTTGGGACGTCTGATTAACAATAAGCTTGAAGGACTGTCTGAGAACAATAAATGCTGCTACTTCTTTTTTATTTCTGTCTGATTTCGAGCAACAATTCTCTCCAGTCAAATTGCTTCTGACCTCGGCGGATGCTGCTGCTCGGTGCGGCGG
>JBBNBP010002224.1:0-20753 GCA_039737535.1 Lagodon rhomboides | reverse complement strand
ATATTAAACATCAGACTCACATTGCAGAACATTGCAACACCAAAGGTTCTGACTTGAGACAGGGTCATTAGACGTCTGTCTGCCTTCCTCATCCAGATCCAGAGAATTATCAGCCTTTATGTCCTATTTGTTTTATTTATATCATTAATCATTATTTGTATAGCTCCAATTCACAACAAACGTGATCTCATGACACTTTCCACATTGAGCAGGTTTGGAAGATTCTCCTTGATTCATTTATTTACAGAGACGTAACATTTACGTCATGAGCGGTGAACAGAGGGTGACAGAGTACACAACTTCACTACTTGAGTAAAAGTACAGATACTCCTTGTCAAATATTACTCCAATACAAGTAAAAGTAGCTTAGTCAAAATATTACTTAAAGTACTAAAGTATTTGCTTAAAAAATTACTTAAGTAAAAGTATTTTAAAAATATCTCAGGAAATACAGGAAAGAAAAGTAGCTTTATTGTCATTATACAATACACTGATGCGATTCTGCATCAGTGAAATCTCAAACATGGGTTTGAGTTAAGGCCACGGCTGCTCGGTGGGAGTTTCTCCATGTGTTTCTCCAGTTTCTTCCTCCATTGTATGGATTGTATAGCACGACGTAGTACAGGTACGGCAATACGACTAAGACAAACCATACAGGAATCAGCAGAAACAGTTTATTTTCTCAGAATATTGAAAAAAAAAATTATATAAAAAAAAAAACAAAAAAAACAGCTGATGTAGGTTCAAAAGTAACGAGTAACGAGAGCATCAATAGAAATGTAGTGGAGTAAAAAGTACAATATTTGTCCTTCAAATGTAGTGGAGTGAAAGTAAAAGTATCCCCCCAAAATAATACTCAAGTAAAGTACAGATACTCAAGTAAATTTACTTTGTTACTGTCCACCACTGGCGGTGAATAATAACTGCCTTTCAACAGACAGAACCCTCAAGCAGAACTGGACTCAATGGTGGGCGGCCATCTACCTGGACCATTTGGGTTTAGTGAGAGAGAAGCTCACAGCACCTGGTGTTACCGGGCGGTCTTCCATCCAACTAACCAAGCCTGACCCTTGCTGACAAGATTTATTACATCATAACAATGTCATTTCTTGAAAACTTGTATCCTGAAGTAAACATGTATGTAACACTGTGATCCTCCCCTCTCATCACCCTGATACAAGACACTGTACCATCAAAATTGATTTTGAAGCTGTTATTTTAAGTTAAAAAGTCACATAATGTGGCCTATTTGCATCTCGCTCACACGGTGAAGTGTTTTGCAAAGACGGCTGATTTTATTGTGCATGTTCCACCCCAGTGCAAACAACAAAGATGTTCCATCAAGCTTCGACTTTCTCTCCATGATGGAAATCTCTCCAGACATGATCTGACTCGTCCTGATTTGACACGCCTCACCAATCCGAGAGCATTAAAACAAATACTCCCGATAACGTGCGACTGCCGAGGCTCCCGATCTCCCCGTTTGAGACGTCTAATCAAAACACAGTCTCCGGAGTGTGAACAAGTATGAGAGTCTATAAATAAACCAGAACCAAACTGCCTGTCTTTCCTCGAACACAGCCGGGCTGGGATCACGCGAGCGTGTCCAATCTAGAGTGCCTGGGCGATGCAAACATCTTTTGAGGATGACATGTCAGTCAAACGTGCGGGAAAACAATGGAGAGCGATGAGGCGTTGAGGAGACCGAGTGGTTGAGGTGTCATTCAGTGCACACACAAACATACCCATGTAGAAATGTGTATGGGTCATTCCATGAAATCGGTGCCTTTTGTGTCCCCAAGAAATTATCAGTCATAAAATTACAGTAACAACAAACAAAGATGTAATTTGAAAATATAACATTACCATGTCTTCTCTCCTCAATAAAACATCAAATTAAAATCAATTAAATATTATTTTAAATAATAAAAATGATTTTTAAGCTGATGAGGGTGAGGTTTTTGGCCTGTCCCTCACTGTTGTTGTACGTCAGCAGGACTTTTAATTTGTAAAATGTTGGCAAAATGTTAAAATGTTCACATTTATATATTGTTTTAAGTATGATCTTATTGTTAAACAGTGTTTTTGGTAAAAATATATATTAAATTGTAATAAATATTTACCAATTTATCCGTGTCCCCTAATTTTATGTCAACCCTGTTACCCTAACCAAAAAACCCTATCAAAATAACGGTACATTCTAGATTTGACATGATTTACAGGAGGTTGCATCATCTCTGAACCAGGATGCTAACAGCTCAGTGACAAGTAAGTTTTGCTCATCTCTGATGTGCTATTTTTGATGTTTTTTCAAGGTTGAACCAGGGGGACAAGCATACAACGTCAACCCTGTTACCATTTTTTAACATATAAATCCAAACAATTATTTATTTCTCATAATATAATCAATATGTACATGTAATTTCCTTTCAAAGTACATAGCATGTGCTTTAGCTAACATTTGTTTTAGCTAGCAATGGGCAAATTAGCTTGAAATGGTCAACCCTGTTACTGTCAACCCTGTTACCTTTCCAGTAACAGGACTTGACTAAAACAGTTATAAAATATGAAATTCCATAGCTGAGATGGCACAATATAATTTCTTGTCATTTTAAACTGTCTTTAATTCCTGGCTACTGAAAAAATAGCAATTAAATATAATTTAAATTTTAACTTTTCAAAGTTGAAAAGGCACCGATTTCATGGAATGACCCGTATATACTGTATTTAAACTGCCACACACACAGAAATGGACATAAATATATTTTTAAAAAAGATATTTAAGTGACGCTGACTTACGCTGAAGGGGACGGAGAAGAGAGGGTGTGAAAAGACGCAGGGTCAGGTGAAAGACAGGATATATAGACTGACTCGCGGAGGCTGCAAATAAGCAAACACCCCTTCAACAGAGAGACTGACTGCAGGAGATGAGAGCAGGAGCGAGGTACACAGTGGAAAAAGGATTCAATTACAAAGTATTGTTTCAGCTCCCGCTCCGTGACACCAGCAAACATCAGTCTGTCAGCAGGGCGATAGCAGGAAGTGTGTGTGTGGACAGTGTTTTGTAACGTACATGTGTGTCTCAGGCTAAAAGCTCTCACGGTAACATCGCCTGTGGTCGAGGGGAGTCTGGCCTCAGGCGAGCCCCGCAGAAAACCGGAAAATAAATGACAGGCTCCATCTCCCAGCCAACACCTCCATCAGTCATCCTTTCATTAGCACAGCTGAGGGCTGCACAAGGATAGAGACAGAGACAAAACGAGGAGAGAACAGGCGACAGGGGAGACCAAAAGGATAGACAAGAAGAAAGATAAAAATAGCAGGATGGATCCAGACGAGACAGACAAACAAATATGCATTTTGAAAGGGAGATGAGAGGGGGAAAGGAAAATGAAGCCAGCGATGTTCTCTGCGTCCTCCTTCGGCTCCGAGTCTCACCGACGAGCTGAAGGGGAGAGAAGAGTTGACATTTCAAAAGTTGACATCTGGTACAACAATGTGTAAAAAAGGAAGGAGCAGGCGAGGATGAGAAAGAGAGAAGACAGGTGTTGAGGCGCAGACAGGAAGAGAACCAGAGACTCAAATGCAGAGAAAACAAATGACAGCGAAAGTGTGTGAAGCTCCTCAGATCTCACTCGTGACCGACAGGAAGGTGAGAGCGCCAGGATGTGAAGCTCTGGTCTGTTCACACGGTTCAGCTCAATTGTCTCCTGGTGATGAGAACATTAACCGCCAAATGGTCCTTGTGGTGAGATTTTCTGTTTTGCTCCATCCTGTTTTTCTAACTCTTCACTGTGCCAATGATGATGATGATGTGTTGTGAATGACGCACTGGATGGGTTAGTCAGAGCCCTCACTGCTGAAACTAACTTAACTTTATCTTTTTACAGAAGCAATTCCTCAAACCGTGTCTCTTATCTTAACGTCCCTCGACGACTACAGCTGCTGCCTAAATCAGAGCTCTCAATCTGCACTCGTTCTGTCGTGCCTGGATCTGTGTTTCGGATGTAAATGAGACTGCCTGTCTCCATGACAACAGCTGTCTCACTGCACTTGTCACTGGCTAGCTCGATAAGCTAGCTGTAATGGAAAAGATAGGCATTCAGTGTTAGCTCTGATAAGTCAGAGGAGAAGGATAAACTGTGTATGCTTTCGAGGAAAATGAAAGCTAACAGTGGTAGTTTCTCCGATACGCTAGCATCATTGTTAGCTTCTCTGACAGGCTAACATCGGTGTTAGCATGTCCAACAGCTTCTCCAGCAGGAAAGCAACAGGGTAATGTTGATTTCAGCTTCTCTACCAAGCTAACACTTAGCTTCTCTTCATTGTCATTGACAGTGATAAAGTCATTTTTGGAAGTAGTTTTGAATTGAGGTCATCGTCTCTGCCATCCTGACCTCTCAACTTGGATTCTCTACTGACAGTTCTGTAATTCTGCTTAATTCCGTTCCTTAAAACAAGGCAATTGTTTCCCCCCTGAATCCAGCTGGAAACAGGTTTCTGTAGCTAAGATATGATTTAATAAAACGGATGACTGAGTGCTTACGAAGCTGATCCTTACGAAGCTGATCCTTACAAAGCTGATCCTTACAGCTACCAGAGACAGTTCAGGATCACATTCACTGTACATTTAAAACAAACAGAATTAGCAGACTAATGGACTCACATTAACTACTAAAGCATGCTGCAAGGTTTCATAAAATATAATGAAATTAATGGGCGAAACGACAGAATATATATTTGGAGACAGCTATTTAAAGGACTGTTCCGCAGTCTTAAAACGTGCAGACACTAACTCTGCAAACAGGCTTTACTTGCTGCAGTCAGTTGTCTTTTCTTGTTTGTCCTGGCTGTCCTTTGAATTATCATTCTTGCTTGAGCATCCTTCTGACCAGGTATTGTATACAGTTTCAAATGTTATAAATATATGTTTGAAAACCCCACCACAGCTGATTCGAGGTACATATAAACACACTTTGATATGTCTGGTCCACGCAGACTGCACCACCTGCTGCACCGTCCATGACAAATACACCCGATTGGACCGAGTGTGGCACCAAAAGGGTTTGCAGTCTATTTTCCACTGGAGACAACCATGCCGGAAATATGGATTTGTGCCCTGGTACTGCAAGGCACTTTCCACTAATGCTTCCATGAAATGCCCTTTGCTGTAATTTATGACAAAGAAAGCACCTTTTCCCCTCTCTTTGCTGTGGTAATAGCGAGCAGAGAGAGATATCCACAGAAGGTGGGTGAGGAATAAGAAATGGGGTGAAGAAAGGTCAAGAAACTGGAGTCAAGTCAGGGGAAATGAAGGCAGGGAGGAAAATAGAGATGAATTAAACACAACAAAATATTTTCTTGCTTGTATTTAACATAAAATGGTAGTGTCAGAATTACAAAGTTATTCATTCACAGCACTTTAGACTATTTTGAGAGGACAAGTAGTGTTAAACACCAGAACAGGCTGACAAGCTAATTTTACCCAGTAATTAAAATACAAGTCTGCAAGCCGATGAAGTTGATATTAACACAGCAAGGTCGTTCAAATGAGCATCAGCACCTGGGAAATAAATCAATAACTTCAAATAGTGCCTTTTTAAAACAACTGTCCTTGAGCATCCTTATCTCGTCTCTGCTGCCTGAACATGATCACAACCCTGCAGCAGTTTAACCCTGATTAGCCCTTTAAATTTTTAGCAGCCTTGGCTGAAATTAGGATGGCGTGTAAAAAAAAGGGCAGCTCAGACGGCTCAGTTTATGCTTTTCTGACGTGTGCGATGCATATAAAGCGCGATCATTAACGCACTCTTCTGAGCAATATGCATTTATACAGATATAACATCCAGGAGAGGGATAATGTGAGTGTATGAACGGAGGTCGTCGCAGAGAAATTGATTGAAACGTAAAGTCTTGAGGAGTTCGAGAGGGAAGTCAATTTTCTTTTATTCAGTCCATTATCTTGATCCCACTGGGCCTCGCTGCAGCGTTCTGTACTGCGTCCAGCAACACACACTGATTAATTTAACTGGAATTCAGATGTGACACCGCGGGGATTGTCATTCATGCGAGGTATTTACTGTTTGTAGCGGGACGGTTGGAATGAGAGAAGGAAAACAGAGCAGAAGATGGGAAAGTTTCGGGGACACGGTGAGGTGAGCGGACTATTTATTTCAGCAGCCAAGGTCAAGAATATGACAAATTTTGGGGCAGAAACCTGTTTGTGGATAATGGCATAATCCATCACCTTTGTACTCTCTCTCTCTGATGTACGGGGCCGTATCTTGAGAATAGTTGGGATGAAATAAGCGTCCAGACACGATGAGAATGTAAAGCGGTTAATAACACGCAGACGGTTTTCTCATGGTGCCGGAGACAAACGTAGAAAATACAGTGAGGCTACAAACGAGTCATTTCATTACGACTCATTGGGGGAATGACAGCTGATGGAGGACAGCCTGATCATGTACAGCTTATTATTTTTAGGGCTGGCTATCATCCCTTTCTGTTAATGTGTCACACAAGTCTAAAAGGAAGTGTAGAAAAAGACAAAGATCAAATCTGACTTACAAAATCTGACACCTTGTTTTGTTTGTTCCATAAATACGACCACCTGCTTCCCCATCAGGTGTACAGAGGGAAAAGACCAAGGACAGCATCTGTCTCTGGGTGAGACAGGAGTCAAGGATTTCTGGGTTTTCTGTATTCTGGCTGCTTCGTAAGTACACTTCTGAATGAATCTGGCCAGGAAGTCCTGATATAAGTCCTTTGATCAACGTCAATTCAGGATCTCTCTTCAGATTAGAGCGAGAAAAGCAGAAAGTGGGGACGAATGAGCAACACAATGAGCTGAAACTGTTTGTTTTCATCTTGTTGGTCTAGCTTGTGTCAAGTTTCTGTTTCATGTTTTGGTTTTGTTAGGTCACTTCCTGTTTTATTTTGTAGTGCATGTGTTCCTTGTCTTGTCCTTCCTGTCACTTCAGTTTGATTGCCTGCACCTGTCCTCTTGTGTCTCACCTGTGTCTTGTTCCCTCGTTTGTCTTGTGTGTAGTGTATGTATAGCCTTGCCACGTTCATGTCGCCTTGTTTTTTTTTACCCTTGAGAGAATTAAATGATGATGAATCCCTGCAACCTCAGTCTACTGTCAATCTTTTGGGCACTTCATCCCATCAGAGACGTTCAGTTTCAGTACAGACTCAGATTCTGGACCCACGATCATTCAGTTTTAGAGAACGCATTTAAGCTTCCTGTAAATCATAAATTTGCAAGTGCACTGCAATTATTCTTTTCGTGATTGTTACGTTTCCCCAGAAGACAAAACCTGAAGGACCGAGGTCACAGGCCGGGAACTAACAAAGCTCTGCACAAATCACAGAAGGGTCAAAGCAGACTGGTCCCTTGGTGTCTAATAAAACCCACAGCCGCCCGCTGATTCTTAAAAATGATAGACGGACAGAAAACATTGGACCCAAAAACCAAAGGTGAAGTGTGTGACTGATCAGGGGGAAACTAAATGTATAGAAACTGGCCAAAAGAAAGAAATCTCAAACACAAACACAGAGAGCCGACTGATGGTGTCGACTCCCTGAAGACACACAACCACCTGAGCAGGTGAACTTCAGCTCTTTTATAAAGTCTCCCAGCTGACTGAAGGAGAACATCACAGGTGAACCCAATCGCTCCTGATTACCTGAGACAAACATTTTCAGTCTCTTGTTTCTTAAAACAGCACCATAATTTTTTACTTGAGCAATCATCTTTAATCATAAAGTTGGTCATCATGTTTGACACAGTGACATCATCCCTCCTGTTGCAGGCTGCAGGTGGAACACATTCAGTACCTGCATGTTTCAGAGAGTCCTCAGGGTTTAATGAAAGGCTGGACTGCTGACAGACGCTCGGCAGAGTCGCTCATTAATCTTTATTCTGTCTCGCTGGCTTTATTGCCACAATCTGAATGAATGTCTGTTTGTTTCTGTGTGATTTGGTGGCGGAGGAATGTTGAATGAAAGCGGAACAGACAAGTAAAAAAATGAGTGAAGGTTTTCCGGCACGTCGCTGAAGTGATGGAAACACGACAGGAAACAGGCGTGCTGAGTCGTCGACCTTCTCCGAGCAGATTCCACAATTTATTGCCGAGAAAATGTTGTCTGTGTGGTTGGATGATAAGCAGTGTCACACCTTCTACACTACAGATTTAGGCTTGTATTACAATTTTCAGCATAATGTTTCAGCTTCAGACTTCAGCCTTGACGGATAAAACATTTTAATCTCACGGTGTTTTCAGTCTTTTGCAGTCTGATAATAACACAAAGCGTTTCTTCTTTCAGCATTTTAAAGCAATTACGTTTCAATATACAGCTTTTCCAGTATTACAGTTTAGCTGCACTAAATGCACTAAAGCTCTGCTGGTTTTACATTGCAGCTTTCAGCGCATTTTCCCTCAGGAGATGCATTTTGTAGTCGTGTCCAATTCCTTTTTCCTCCACGTATTTTAGGGCCCCCACACACCGGGTCCGATGTCTTCCTTATCCGACCACTCCGTCGGCAGAAAAGTCACATTGAAACACACCGCCCCGGCTACACAGCAGCGTATACATTCTGCAATACGTCTCCTAAACATCGGGTGGCGCTAGTCTCGTGCCAGTAACCCAACACATAAAAACAGGAAATGACAGAACGGAGTGCGGACCGTAGCTTATCAGAACAAAGCACACACAGTGTTAGCTCGGCATTACTTGCGTGATGTCGTATTACGGTGGTCTCTCTTCCACCAGGGCAGCCAGCTGCTCCTCAAAGTCCTCGGTCCACACAGCCATGGCTTCCAAACATACGTTGGTTTATCCCCAAAATAACGAACGGTGAAGTGTTGTTTGTAACTCTGTGCCGTCTCTGTTTATGTGGTTTGTTTACCATCGTCACTTCGGCCGCCCTCCCACACGCCGCGCTGATTCGCTGGCACACCGCCAATCAGAATGGTCACTGAACAGCTAGCTGACAACCAATCAGAGTATCCGACGGCGTCCAACCTCGGACGGCCGACTTCGCATGTTCAGTCGGATCAGACGCAGCTGAACACACCGAACAGAGCAGCTCCCGAACTCGTCCGACTCTCTCCGAACGCTTCAGATGTCCGACGTCGGACCCGGTGTGTGGGGGCCCTTACAGTTTCAAATGAAGGCGGCTGTACAAGGAAGACCTACGAGTCTTTAGATCAATATTATCTCGAAAGAGGAAATGAACAGGAGCTCCTGCTGTTTGAATAACAGAATTTATTCAGGCAATATAGCGTGCAGGGAGCTGTGGTGCCTATATGTAAGAAAATAGATCTTATATTGAAGACGAACAAAGACATTTTGAAGACATAGTACAGTCATTTTAAAATCAATGAATGCTTCATCCAGTGAGGACATAATCTTCCCTCATAGCAAACAGTAACTCAGTGGTATGTATAATTACATTACATTGAAGTTCTTAAATCTGGTCACGTCTGGAGTAATTTTACCCATCCTGCACAAAAGTGTTCTGGAGTGGAAGCAAGTAACTACTGTAGATTATATTTAAAATCAGTATTTCCATGTAAGTATATCTTCTTTCTTGTATTATGACATCCACGTGCCTTTCCTCTGTCTGGGCTGAAAGCTGGTGGCCTTTAGTTGACAGAAATAATAAGCGATGATTAAGACGTTAATGTAACCTCGTCGGTGGTATTTGTCAGCTGTGATAATTATTGAATATTGCTTCAGTCTGATTAGAAAACCCGTCAGCGTCGCTTCAGGCGAAGATCTCATCAGCCGGAAAAGGTGACTGTCAAACCTCGAAGATTATCATAATTTGTTTTGTGAAAACGGAGCTGATTAGCCCTTTAAAGACCCGGATCTCCTGGTCCACCCTTCATCTCTTTTCCAGCACATAATCTAACCTTCCCTACCTTCATTTCTCCCCCCTCCCTATGTTTCCTGTCACTACGGCTCTGTGTCGTATCTATCCGCGCTCGGTAATCACGCAGGCAGCCATGTGTAATTGAAGCTACTTGTGTAGGAAAAGGCATTGATGCAATGAGAGCGTGCGAGGAAGGGAGGGAGGAGAACGAGGAGACCTCGGGGATGTGACAGTGTGACAGGCAAATCGGGTTTAGAGGGAGGAGAAGCGAGGAAGATCGGGCGACTGAAGGGAGGAGGAGAGCAGAAATGGAGGTCAGGATGGGGGAGGAGGAGTGGAGAGGAAAAGAGTTAGGAGACAACATCATCCACCGCGAGTGTTGTTCAGCTCTGTTCTGTCAGAACCGATCAGAGGATGATAAATGGAAGAGCTGAGCTACAGTGTGTTCTGTATATTTAAGGAGAGCGTAAAGGAGCTTATACAGAAGAGCAGGTGTCAGTTTCAACTTGCTTCTTCAGCAGCCCAGGTGCTAAAAAACAGCTAAACTTATCGGTAATATCATATTTGGTCCTTAAAATAATAAGTTGGGGCGACTATTTCTTTTAAAATGGAAATTCAGTCATTATCTGCTTACAATAAACTGAAAAAAAACACTAAAAACTCAAAATCGAAATCCCAAATCGATTTGAAAAACATTATTAACTTTTATAAAAGACACTTTTATATGAAAGAATTGACCACCTGTCGAATTCAAAACAAATATGGGGGCGGCAAATCACTAGGCGCTAACTGCTGCTAGCTGTGGTTGACGTTAGCTGGTTAGCTCAGTCAGTCGTGGAGCTAGCAGCCCTGAGTTGTTGGTGTTAACTGTCATGGTTCTGTGTTTTGTCGTGTCTCTTGTTCTGATTTTCTTGCCCTCTTGTGTCTGGTCAGTGTCTCTTCTGTGTTTTTTCCCTGTTTTTTACTTTCCACCTCATTATCTCACCTGCCCTCGTCCCTCCTCTCTCTCCACACCTGCTCCTTGTCGCCTCATCAGTGTCTGTGCATTCAAGTCCACATAGCAGGGTATTTAGAGAAACAAATATTTCCCCCCCTCCGTTTTTAAAAATAACATCGTGCACACAACATCGTTTTCAAAAAAGTTGTCATTTACATCAACCTGCATAAATACGCCATCGAGCGCCATTCTAACTCTGCCAAACCTCTGGGCGGCAGTGTAGGGAGAAGGATAAAGCCATGCAAGCCAATCAGAATCCTCAGAATCAACAACAACGAATAACACGAGCGACTTCCTGTTCCTTTCAAAACAACGCTCACATGACGTTAAGCATTTTCTGGCGCATGGCCTAATGAGCGTGAGAAGCTAAAACCCCGTTTCTCCCAGCTGACACGACAACACATAACCGGAGTTTTCCAAATTCTCCACTTTGCCCGGAGTTTTTAGAAATAATCGTTTTCTGTGATAAAAACAGGGGTTTTCGTGTAAATAAGAGGCCAAACCGCCTGGAAATATCTGCGTTTTCCCTTCGTTTGTTCATCTTCACTCCTTGTCAGTTTGTTTTGTTCGTTTGTTCATTTGCTTTCTGTGCTATGTTCTTGTGGAAGATTCCTCCTGTGTCACCTCTCATGTCTCCTGTTGTGGTACGTTTTCTTGGTTTTGGACTTTTGGTTCTTCATGTTTGATTTGAACTTTGCATTTTGGTTGTACTTTGTTTTCTAGTTTTGATTTTTGTGTTTTCTCAGCTTTGTTTTAATAAAGCTCGCTTTTTGTTCCCCCATCCTGCCTCCTGTTCTTATCTGCTTTTGGGTCCTAAAATCCTAAACCTGACAGTTAACACCGTCTAGCACAGCAGGTTTAAACTGGGACATATTGGGGCTAGCTGGTTAGCATGCTTCACAACATAATTTCTATTCCTTTTTAAATCATTTAGCACATTTTTACATGACAGAAAACACACCAGTTGCAGCAGGAGCGCTATGAAACATCAACCTGCAGAAAAACAATAAAGGAAAGAAAAGGTCTGGCCTCAGAGTCCAACACCGCTCAACATGCACTTATAACACATTTACTCAGAACAGACCAGCCGGAGTTGTGCAGTCTTGGGTCAGGGTCTTCTTTCACCCTGCAGTGAGTCATTCATTTTTTATGATTTATAGTTTCTTCCAGTGGTAGATCCAGAAAATGGGTTCTGTTTTTTATTGATTAAAGTGGCCTGACTTGACTGTGACTATTCATCCACATTGTAAATTCAAATCTGATATTTTGACCTCAATTACAGGAACTCTCGGCGTGTTTCACTTTTTTGTCTGGTATTTTTCCATTTCCTGCCAAATACATCTTTGCATTGCTGATACAAAACAAGGCCAACATGTTCAAGTTCACTTCTCTTAAGGAGACATATTGTGCTCATTTCAAGTACATAATTTTATTCTGGGTTACTACTAGAACAGGTTTACATGTTTTAGTGCTCAGAAAACTCAACAGTTTTCTCATTTTGTCTCCCTCTGTCTGAAACTGTCATTTTTTAGCTACTGTCTCTTTAAGGCCCCGCCTCTGACTGGTGATTGGTCAGCTCACACACGCCTGACCCAGCACCAGAACAACACCAGAGCAGCTGTGCTACATCAATTCTTACGTACCAAACTGCATCAGTTATGCAAATGTGCACCTCCTTGACAAAGTGTGATGTCATAAAGTCATGGAATTGGAGGCGGGACTACTGGCGAGGCGTTTCAGGAGCCGTGTTTTCTGTTGGAGAGAGGAGCTTCTTTTTATCTTTCCAGAATTGTTGCATGCAAGAACCTATAAAACACTGAAGGAAAGGGACAAAAAGAAAAAGCATATTATCTGTCCTTTAATATTTTTAACTTTTTGCTTTATCCCCTTCGTGTTTTGAAGCTTTATGTTTATGTTTCTGTATTTCCCACGTTTATTCATTGTAAAGCTGTAAACCTACATCTATGCAGTAGCATTGTTAAAATGTAGTCATGATGTTGCATTGCTTTATTTTCATGATGCCAATATGTTTTTCAGCAGGCGAGCAGTCGCTTTTTTAAATTGTTCTCGCACCAATTTCTTTTTTGGCACGCCGAAAATCGCTTTTTTTGCTTTAGCTGTTGTCTCGTTGTTGGAGGTCTTTCTGATTTATTTTATTCAGAGGTTCTTTTGTGTGTGTGTGTGTGTGTGTGTGTGTGTGTGTGTGTGTGTGTGTGTGTGTGTGTGTGTGTGCGTGGCAATATCTCTTGTTTTGGGCTTATGTACAGGATTCAGGAGGAGATGGACAGGCTAAGTAGACAGAATGTGCCGGCAGAATAAAGAGCCAACCAAGAGATGGTAAGCTGCTTTTTGTTTTGCAGAAAAAAAAGAAAAAAAAAACATTAGTGACAAGAACGGGACACACACACACACACACACACACACACACACACACACACACACACACACACACACACACACACACACATCCAAAGACTTAGTTAGACAAGGAGTATGAAAAAACGGCGAGCTGCTTGCCTCGCTGCCTTGTCGCTCTTCTAAGCAGTCGAGCGTCGTAGTTTAGAGGCTTACCAGCTCCTGCTAGGTTTTTTCACTCTGTTGCTTCTTCCTGATGTGTCAAGGATTTAGAAATGTGTCTCATTCATACAGTTTTTTAATTCTACATATATAATCACTGTTAGATAACACAGGTGATATCCGTGGTGTCGCGTCCTGCCCTTTGTGTGCGTTATGAAGGTGAAGTCAGGATATCTTGAAACTGAAAAAACCTGCAGCCGTGAGATCCAGAAGCCTCTGCAGTAATAAAAATGGGGTGATGCTTGTTATTTTGTCATTCCTCTGGCATAATCCCTTTGTGCATGCTCGTGTTATTATAAATGTGGAGCGATATCCCTCTAAAGGTCATCGGAGGCTCAGAGGAAACCGGACAGACTTTATTTCACATTGCTTTTGCGACAATTTCATGTCTCGTGGTGAGTTTGCTTCACATGTAGAATCAGAACCGTGGGTACTGCTCTCGTGGCACAAAGCAAACAGAAAGAGAAGTGATCTCTGAACGAGGGGGAGGCCTGCAGAGACGGCACCACGAGTTCTCCCTCAGATGAATAATGGAAGTCGACGACAGGTTGAAGCCCTGTTAGACTGGAAACACTGAGCGCCACAGGCTGCCATCTACACCATTATCAGACCAATTATAAAGCTGGATGGGAAAAAGGGAAGAGAAGCGAGATTGGGAAAGACAGAGAGGGTGAGAAAACAAACGTGACACCTCGGGGAATTCATCTGCGAAAAACTGCATAATCACAAAGTGCATTTACATTTTTCCGACTTGAAATGGATTCTGCCGTAAAGAGCAGCATCTGCTGAAGGTAGCGGAAGTTATTCATTTGAGTTAATTAATTTCTGACATCTGATTTCCAATTCACTGTGTGACACTGATCTCTTCATTATTTGCAAGTAGCATCAGCTGCTGATTGAAAACATTGGTACGAAATATTGCTGTTGCCACGGACATGTTGAAACTTTACATTTCTTTACGTTGCACTTCTACGTTACTTTAGGTTAAACTTTAAATTCTATGTTGTTAAAAGACACAAAAACACTTGGTGAGGGTGAGGACAGCATCATGTTTAGTCCTCAAACACCAGCGTTGGTCACCGCAGACGTAGCGAGACATTTCAGGAATATAGTCCTTTAACTTCACACAGATTAAGATTTCATGGAGTCCCATTAAAAATATCCAGGGGTGTTGCACTTAAAAAATATTGGAATGTAGTCTCGTACGATGGACGCTGGCTCGGCAGCCTTCTTGCTTGTAACTCCACCACCGTCCTCTCCACCTCCGTCAGCAAAGTCAGGTCATAAACATGTGATGTGATCGTGATACGACAAAGTGTTAAAGGTGCGATTCATACTCATACCAGAGTAACTGTAGCATGCCTTTAAGTAAGTTAGCTCAGTTAGCCGTGCAGCTAGCGGTTCTGGAGCTCAGGGACCAGGGGAGTGTCTGTCTTTGGACCGTAGCTGGTTAGCATCCTCTTTTAGCTGTTTTCTTTAATGTACTTTATTACCTGTGTCTTTTTTATCTTCTGCTGATTTTAACGAGTCTCATTTTTTTCTTTTAGTCTTTTGTTTATTTTGTTTCTGGTTTCTGTAGCACTTTGAGATTCTTTATGAAAAGTGCTTTACAAATAAAATGTATTATTATTATTATTATTATTATTATTATTATTATTATTATTATTATTATAACTTGAGTTGATATCTCTACAACAAAATGAACGGATGTCGTAACATCAAAACTATTCCCTCACATTCTGGTGATAAGTTTAGTTAATGTCAGGATGTAGCAGGTGATGACGAGGCACAGATGAAAAAACGTGGCTGCAGGGATTCAAAATATTTAATTCTTCGAGGATCAAAAAGGCAACATGAACTAACAAACACAAACAACTAACAACAACTAATGAACCGACAACGACAGAACAAAAACCCAGAACTGAAATACCAAGAGACAAACGAGGGAACAAGGCTCAGGTGAGACACAAGAGGACAGGTGCAGATAATCAAACAGAACAGTGACAGGGAAGACAAGACGTGGAACACAAGAACTACAAAATAAAAAAGGGGGTGACTTAACCTAAACATGAAACAGAAACTTCACAGTTAATTTTTTTAACTAAAATTCTTACGCATTGCACCTTTAACTGCCAGCATCTTATCCCGGCTGCTGATATTCCTGCTGAGCTCTGACGGAGGGATTGTGACAAAAGCAGCAGAATAACAATTGAGGGATTTACAGCCAGCTGCCTCCTCCAGATGTGAAACATAACTCCTGTCAAATGTTCAGATATTAAGCTCCTAAAACTGTGTTCAACAAATTAAACCAAATACTTACATGCACTTAATATTTGTGACGAACGAGGGTTCAGTGTCACCTTCTGTTCAGTTTACATCACAAGAGAAAGTACAAGACATAAAATGGTTTGAATGTTAAACAAGGCAAAATGCTCAATTATTTCAGAATAAGTAGGAATGCAGATATCTGGTCTTTTATTCCTGGTGTCTTTGCGTTCGGTGCATCTGATCCGAAGCTTTCTGTGGGCTGCCATTGTGTTTATTTTGGATTAAGGACTGTTGTCTGTTTACTTGATTTCACTCCAGAGCAAACTCCCTCTCCTCGAGTGACATCTGCCACGGCCGCTTCTCTCTCTGCTCTGCAGCCAGAGCCTCTCCAAGTCAGAGCCTCCTCTGAAGCCAAGAAAAGCCATTAGACGGAGAGCGAGCAGCCAAACTCTGCTTCGGATTCTTTTGCTCCTTTTAGTTATTTTTGGAAACAAAAAACACTCAGACAGACGGGAACACACTAACATTCAACTGAGAATCAAACATTTTAGTTTCTGTATGATCCAGTTTTACTTACTTACTATCTGCTCGTCTCACTCATCACACTTTGGTCGGTAGATGCATTCGAATATACTGTCATAGTCGGGGTCTTTCCAGGAACGGCCTCTGCTCTATTCCTTTACTCAAACACTATTTTAATTAAATATTCAAATAGATTTTTGACTAAATTTACCGCCTGATTGAATTCGAACCATTGAAGTAGTTTTAGGATTATGTCAACTCAGACCTGCTTCGCTGCACATTGACCGTCATCGGTGTTAACAGCGATGTGACGCTTCAACACCGGGTTAGACAACGATGGATTACACATTCGGCTGTGACACCTTTCATTATGCTAACAGGACAGATCTGCCTGTTTCCACTCTGCTGGTACATTTTGATACGGAACCGAAAAGTGATCTGGAATTTAAAGGTCCACTGTGTCGTGTTTTAAGTAATTTATGACCTCAAATCAGCGTCTTCATTCATAAATAAGTCCTCATTGGTGTAAAATGATCTCTGCCAACAATCTCACTTCTCCTCCTGAGGGAAGAATCACTTCTCTGTATTTCCATAGGACGGGCGAGCTCTACGGAGGCTTCCATGTCCTTCCGCTCTATAAAAAACGATGAGCTGGTGAGAGGGACAAAAAGCTCTACGTGGTACAGATAAGGCTAAAGGCGTTTTCACTCAGAGCCAGCGTGACTGTGGAACGGAGAAGGAGCTTAGCCAGACGCGCTCGTCAGCTGCAGTTTGAAGTCTGTTTGAAATAACGTACCTCATCACCCGAAACTAAACTTGATGAAGTGCTGTTTGAAGACACGTTGTTGTCACAGCTTCTTGAATCTTGACACATCCCGCCTGCCGTAGTTCCAACAGAAAATCCTCTTCCCGTTTAACATTGGGGCTTATGGGGCAGTTGCTGGAGTTTGTGTCGGTTCAGACGCAGATAATTCAAAAACCGTACATCCTCCCGATAAAGTGGACACGTTGCCAGACAGAAGACAAGTGTGGCTACGTTCTTGGAAAATATCACTATTGTAGTGTGAAATCTGTGGCTAGGATCGTCATCTAAAGAAACATTTTCGGAGAGTTTTTTTCAGGCTCCCCCACTCTGCCAGTTGGTGCTGCACGAACATTCCGCAATACACACACATTGAAAATCCTGAATTTTTCCAAATCACTCACGATCAATTAAGGGTCACCGTTCAAAAACTAAACATCGTAGAAAGAAAGTTCAAATACAACTCAAATAGATAAGACTTGTGCCTACATTTTAAAGTTTGAATGGTGTCTCTAGGTCAAAGTCTGCCAGAGCAGGAGATGTTTGAAAAACGTCGATGATTTGCGACTTTTTTGACCCCGTCCCATTCATTCCTTATGGGAAGTTTTTCATACGGAGGCTTCCATGTCCTTCCGCTCTATAAAAAACGATGAGCTGGTGAGAGGGACAAAAAGCTCTACGTGGTACAGATAAGGCTAAAGGCGTTTTCACTCAGAGCCAGCGTGACTGTGGAACGGAGAAGGAGCTTAGCCAGACGCGCTCGTCAGCTGCAGTTTGAAGTCTGTTTGAAATAACGTACCTCATCACCCGAAACTAAACTTGATGAAGTGCTGTTTGAAGACATGTTGTTGTCACAGCTTCTTGAATCTTGACACATCCCGCCTGCCGTAGTTCCAACAGGCTGCAACGCACGTTCGAAAACGCGAGGCGCTAGAGAGCAGTATTCATTTGAATGCAGAATAACATTTAACCACTAGATGGGAGAAATAATTCCACAGTGTGTCTTTAATACTGTGAAACCAGAACAACTTGCTTCTTTCTGTCTAACAAGATGCAGATGGTTTGGTTGTCATCGTGTTTCCAGGTCAGGTGATGTCTGTCGGCTGTCTGTCGGGTGCAGCAGCGGCAGAGATCTCGTGGTGTTAAATGGTTTGCTACATGCACTGACTCCTTGTGACTTCAGGACTCTGGCTGGATGTTCTGACAGCCCGGCCGTGTAATAGAGTCCCATCGGCACGCTTCCTCTGGTGTTCTTATTATCCTTTCTTTGTACCCATCGGTGCCGAGTGGCTCTCTTCCTCTCTGTCCTCCTCTTCACTAATCGGCGCTGCTCTCCGTGGGCGGGTCCGCGGCACCGGGCTCTCGTGTTGTAATCTGAGTTAGAATTATTACGAGAGCAGGTTCTCTGCAAACTGTCATCTTTATCCTCCTGTCAGATTTTCTTTCTTTCTGTTCACTCAGAGAACTGGATGTGTGTTGACTTCCTTGTTGGTTGAAGCAGTTTAGTGTTCGTTCCTGTGTCAGGACAATCTGCCCAACATGTTCCACGCACAAATAAGCCACAATAACCCTGCCGTTCTTTTAGTTTGCCTCAAAAAGTGTTTTTAGCCACGTACCGTATAGTGGCATCAGGGCTCTATGTGATTCGGTCCAGTGAAGTGAATCCAGTTCTGCTGCGTTAATTGTTTGACACGACAGTCGTGGTTCTGAACGAATTACTCCTATAACTTTAGAAATGTCTTGACTCGACCTCAGGCAGAAGACAGTTTTCAAAAAGATCTTTGAGACTATTTGATTGCTATGAAATGTGGTACTGACGAGCTCAGACGCACCAGACGTAGACTCGAGACAGTTAAGGCTTTTCTAAAAAAGGCTGAAGGTAGTTCAGTCCACAGGAGATCCGTCAACGAGGCGAACAAGGATCAGGCAGAGGTCAAAGTCAGGTCCAAAAACAGGGTCAGAAACACGAGGAACACCATCACTAGGAACGCTTACAACGAATGGTGAAGACGAACTGGCAAAAAGGAAGACAGGGAGCAGCAGAGGACATACACCAGGGAGGTGGAGATTATTGGACACAGGTGAAACACAGCAGGGAGGTGCAGAGAAAACACACAAAGGCAGGAAGGAGATCTGAAATGAGAGGATGGATAGATAGATAGATAGATAGATAGATAGATAGATAGATAGATAGATAGATAGATAGATAGATAGATAGATAGATAGATAGATAGATGGATGCATGGACCTCGCTCTTTATCCTACGTCACCATTTTCCGTGTGGAGGAATGGATGCATCTGCTCTCCACAGAAGTTAACGGGACAGTCTGAAAGTGCAAAGCTCCGTTATTTGTCTACAGATTGAAGCTACTTGAGCGACAGCAGTCACTTCACTTCACAGGCCGTTTGAACATTTCCAAACTGGCCTTGAGACAACACAAAACCGAGTGAGAGCATCGTCTGCTCCCTGAATTCGTTTTTGAGAGGGCTTTTTCCTGAAGATGACGGGTGGAGAGGTCACAGGCCTCTGCAGCATCCCGGCTACGAGCCTCTGCGTGGGCTCGAGGATTCATGGGAGCCGTCACCGCCGCCGTACAGCTAATTAAAAAGAGACAGAATATCAGCCCCAGCAAAGAATTAAATATTAACTTGTCTGTGACGTGCCACATCTATCACTTGACAGACACAGTAATTAAGATAATAAAGTTTAAATGCATTCGTAGTTCTATTTAAAACACTGTTGCTGTGGAACAGATTCCTTTAAAAATGACAGTCTAATCTAATGTAGTGCTGAAGATTTCTGCTTTGTCATGATTTAAGTCCCTTTCTGACAGCTCCTGCAGTATATATAGAACATTTTACACAACCTAATCCTGATCACGTCTCCTCATAGTCGCCCTCCGTGTGTTTAAGTAGTGGGAAGTGTTTGACCTCCAGCTGTTGGACCCTTGAATTTTCCTGCTCTCCTTACAACATGATGTATGGTCTCTATTATTTGTGTTTCAGACATTACACATTGTGGAAAGTTGTACCTACTGCAGGTACGTTCTCTCAACTCTTCAGGGACGGCCATAGTTTCCTTCTGTGTACAGGGTGGTACTGCAGATTGGTTTAAATAATTTATGAGAAATGTTTTCCTGTGGATTAAAGTGGTTCAGCGTCAGCTGTTTCAGCAACTGCCCCAAAATGACATCAGTGACAAATGCCGTTTTTCCACCGACAGTACCAGCTCGCCTCGCCTCGACTCAGCTCGCCTTTCTTGCGTTCCCATTACTGAAATCTGGTACCTGGTACCTGCTAAAGTGGAGCTTTTTTAGTATCACCTCCGTATAAGTTCCAACCGAGCTGAGCTGATGCTTCTGTGTGACGTAAGCTGGCAGCCGGCCACTGATTGGACAGAGAGCGACGCCACTTGATGACTCATGACGAGCGCGACGTCCGAGCCTGACACCCGCTACCTTTAAAAACTAGCATCTGCGTTCAGTCAACATAGCGATTACATGGAAGGAACAACGCGCAGGAACACCGGCGTGGACCGTGGCAGAGGTGGAGACGCTCCTGAGTGTTGTCGCTGAAGACGCATCCAGAACGAGCTTGATGCTGCGACAGGAAATGAAAAGGTGGACGTGTTCTGCGTAGCCCACAGCTAGCCCTGTTTATGTGTTGTGTGGATAAGTACGTCACTGATGACGACCCGCCCACGA
>JBBNBP010002223.1:0-20246 GCA_039737535.1 Lagodon rhomboides | reverse complement strand
TTTTAAAATCAACCCACACTCGTTTCAGTGAAAAGGTCCGCAGACTCTACAGAAGGATGCTGCTGAGGTTCTATTCACTTTTGTCGTGAGAAGAGGCAGAAAGCTCAGGGACAGAGATCTCCAAACTTAAAATAAATCCAAAAATCTCTGCATGGAGAGAGAGTTTCTTTGTAATGTGACCGTTTTGTACACTTTGTTATAAAAGCCCAGGCGTTTTAGTCAAAAGGTAGTCCACATTTCTAAGCAAGGAGCTGACTGACTATCAACTCATGCAACATTACATCAGGATGTTAATCAGGCGACGAGCTTCATATTAACATATTAAACATCAGACTCACATTGCAGAACATTGCAACACCAAAGCCGAGGTTCTGATTTGAGACAGGGTCATTAGGCGTCTGTCTCATCCATATCCGGAGAATTATTAGGATAAAGATGTCCTATTTGTTTTATTACATTTATTTTTATTATCATCATCAATTATTATTTGTATAGCTCCAATTCACAACAAACCTGGGGCCGGATTCACAAAAGTGTTCTTAAGATAAAACTTAAGAAGATTCTTAAGAAAAAATATAAGAAGTTCCTAAGAATCTTCTTAAACGCTATTCACCATTTTTTTCTTAAGAATTGTCGATTGTCTTACGAACTTCTTAGTTTTCTCACTTAGGATGTTCTTAGATTTTTATCTTAAGAACACTCGCGAGGTTTTTGAACCAAAGACAGTTGAGAGAAATTGGATTTGTGAAAAATGGACACCCAAAGAACTTCCATCTAAAAGTAATAATAGTAAGGACATGGTTTCAGTAAAGAAATAAATAAAAGAATATGTTCATAGTGATTAATTAAGTAGTACACATCAATAACTGCCTCCATGATTTACTAAGAGTACATTGTAGTGTAATCAACATGTCACACAGACTGAAATGTCCATTTCAACTATATGTCAACTGCCAAAATAAGCTCTGTGTAATAGGCTACATAAAAAAAAGAAAAACCTACTCTGACCCACTTAAATTACAAATATATTGTCTACGACTACCAAATACTAAAGAAATCGAAAAAAAATGTCATACAAAGTTGTTAAAGTAAATACATATCAAGACTTCACTGCAGCTGGTTTAAGAATGGTGAGGGCTTCTCTTAAAGTTGTGAAGAAACTTGAGAAGAAATATAAGAACTTTGTCTTCAAGAATCTCATTTGTTCTTAAATACTTTCTTAGGAAAAAACTTAAGAAAGTTGAGAAAAAAGTTAAGAAAAAACTAAGAAATTCTTCAAGAATATCAAATCTTCTTAAATTTTGTCTTAAGAACATAGTTAAGAAAAAAGTGCTACTTAAGAACTTTTTTCTTCTTAAGAATGCTTTGTGAATCCGGCCCCTGATCTCATTCCAAATTGAGCAGGTTTGGAAGATACTCCTTGATTCATTTATTTACAGAGACGTCATGAGCGGTGAATAAGAACTGCCTTTCAACAGGCAGAACCCTCGAGCAGAACCGGACTCAATGGTCTATCTAGACCATTTGGGTTGAGTGAGAGAGAAGCTCACAGCACCTGGCGGTCTTCCATCCAAATACCAACCAAGCCTGACTCTTGCTGACAAGACGTATTACATCATAACGATGTCATTTGAAAACGTGTATCCTGAAGTAAACATGTAACACTGTGATCCTCCCCTCTCATCACCCTGATACAAGACACTGTACCATCAAAATTGATTTTGAAGCTGTTATTTTAAGTTAAAAAGTCACATAATGTGGCCTATTTGCATCTTGCTCACACGGTGAAGTGTTTTGCAAAGACGGCTGATTTTATTGTGCACGTTCCACCCCAGTGCAAACAACAAAGATGTTCCATCAAGCTTCGACTTTCTCTCCATGATGGAAATCTCTCCAGACATGATCTGACTCGTCCTGATTTGACACGCCTCACCAATCCGAGAGCATTAAAACAAATACTCCCGATAACGTGCGACTGCCGAGGCCCCCGATCTCCCCGTTTGAGACGTCTAATCAAAACACAGTCTCAGAGTGTGAACAAGTATGAGAGTCTATAAATAAACCAGAACCAAACTGCCTGTCTTTCCTCGAACACAGCCGGGCTGGGATCACGCGAGCGTGTCCAATCTAGAGTGCCTGGGCGATGCAAACATCTTCTGAGGATGACATGTCAGTCAAACGTGCGGGAAAACAATGGAGAGCGATGAGGCGTTGAGGAGACCGAGTGGCTGAGGTGTCATTCTGTGCACACGCAAACATACCCATGTGGAAATGTGTATCGGTCATTCCATGAAATCGGTGCCTTTTGTGTCCCCAAGAAATTATCAGTCATAAAATTACAGTAACAACAAACAAAGATGTAATTTGAAAATATAACATTACCATGTCTTCTCTCCTCAATAAAACATCAAATTAAAATCAATTAAATATTATTTTAAATAATAAAAATGATTTTTAAGCTGATGAGGGTGAGGTTTTTGGCCTGTCCCTCACTGTTGTTGTTGTACGTCAGCAGGACTTTTAATTTGTAAAATGTTAAAATGTTCACATTTACATATTGTTTTAAGTATGATCTTATTGTGAAACAGTGTTTTTGGTAAAAATATATATTAATTGTAATAAATATTTACCAATTTATCGGTGTCCCCTAATTTTATGTCAACCCTGTTACCCTAACCAAAAAACCCTATCAAAATAACGGTACATTCTAGATTTGACATGATTTACAGGAGGTTGCATCATCTCTGAACCAGGATGCTAACAGCTCAGTGACAAGTAAGTTTTGCTCATCTCTGATGTGCTATTTTTGATGTTTTTTCAAGGTTGAACCAGGGGGACAAGCATACAACGTCAACCCTGTTACCATTTTTTAACATATAAATCCAAACAATTATTTATTTCTCATAATATAATCAACATGTACATGTAATTTCCTTTCAAAGTACATAGCATGTGCTTTAGCTAACATTTGTTTTAGCTAGCAATGGGCAAATTAGCTTGAAATGGTCAACCCTGTTACTGTCAACCCTGTTACCTTTCCAGTAACAGGACTTGACTAAAACAGTTATAAAATATGAAATTCCATAGCTGAGATGGCACAATATCATTTCTTGTCATTTTAAACTGTCTTTAATTCCTGGCTACTGAAAAAAATAGCAATTAAATATAATTTAAATTTTAACTTTTCAAAGTTGAAAAGGCAATGATTTCATGGAATGACCCGTATATACTGTATTTAAACTGCCACACACACAGAAATGGACACAAATATATTTTAATGAAAGATATTTAAGTGACGTTGACTTATGCTTAAGGGAACGGAGAAGAGAGGGTGTGAAGAGACGCGGGGTCAGGTGAAAGACAGGATATATAGACTGACTCGCAGAGGCTGCAAATAAGCAAACACCCCTTCAACAGAGAGACTGACTGCAGGAGATGAGAGCAGGAGCGAGGTACACAGTGGAAAAAGGATTCAATTACAAAGTATTGTTTCAGCTCGCGCTCCGTGACACCAGCAAACATCAGTCTGTCAGCAGGGCGATAGCAGGAAGTGTGTGTGTGGACAGTGTTTTGTAACGTACATGTGTGTCTAAAAGCTCTCACGGTAACGTCGCCTGTGGTCGAGGTGAGTCTGGCCTCAGGCGAGCCCCGCAGAAAACCGGAAAATAAATGACAGGCTCCATCTCCCAGCCAACACCTCCATCAGTCATCCTTTCATTAGCACAGCTGAGGGCTGCACAAGGATAGAGACAGAGACAAAACGAGGAGAGAACAGGCGACAGGGGAGACCAAAAGAAAGATAAAAATAGCAGGATGGATCCAGACGAGACAGACAAACAAATATGCATTTTGAAAGGGAGATGAGAGGGGGAAAGGAAAATGAAGCCAGCGATGTTCTCTGCGTCCTCCTCGGCTCTGAGTCTCACCGACGAGCTGAAGGGGAGAGAAGAGTTGACATTTCAAAAGTTGACATCTGGTACAACAATGTGTAAAAAAGGAAGGAGCAGGCGAGGATGAGAAAGAGAGAAGACAGGTGTTGAGGCGCAGACAGGAAGAGAACCAGAGACTCAAATGCAGAGAAAACAAATGACAGCCAAAGTGTGTGAAGCTCCTCAGATCTCACTGTGACCGACAGGAAGGTGAGAGCGCCAGGATGTGAAGCTCTGGTCTGTTCACACGGTTCAGCTCAATTGTCTCCCGGTGATGAGAACATTAACCGCCAAATGGTCCTTGTGGTGAGATTTTCTGTTTTGCTCCATCCTGTTTTTCTAACTCTTCACCGTGCCGATGATGATGTGTTGTGAATGACACACAGGATGGGTTAGTCAGAGCTCTCACTGCTGAAACTAACTTAACTTTATCTTTCTTTTACAGAAGCAATTCCTCAAATCGTGGCTGTTTCCTCTCCTTCCTCAAACCGCGTCTCTTATCTTAACGTCCCTCGACAACTACAGCTGCTGCCTAAATCAGAGCTCTCAATCAGCACTCGTTCTGTCATGCCTGGATCTGTGTTTCGGATGTAAATGAGAGTGCCTGTCTCCATGACAACAGCTGTCTCACTGCACTTGTCACTGGCTAGCTAGATAAGCTAGCTGTAATTGAAAAGATAGGTATTCAGTGTTAGCTTTGACAAGTCAACATGGCAAGTTTTTCCTCACTTCGATCGAGGGTCTAAGGACAGAAGATGTCATTCAGTGTACAAATTGTAAAGCCCATCGAGGCAATGTGATTGTGATTTTGGGCTATATAAATAAAATTGATTTGATTTGATTTAAGTCAGAGGAGAAGGATAAACTACGCTTTCATACTTAGTCAGAGAAAATGAAAGCTAACAGTGGTAGTTTCTCCGTTACGCTAGCATAAATGATAGCTTCTCTGACAGGCTAACATCATTGTTAGCATGTCCAACAGACCAATATTGATGTTAGCTTCTCCAGCAGGAAAGCAACAGGGTAATGTTGATAATGATGTTCAGCTTCTCTGGAGGAAGATCGCCAGGGTTGAACAGTTTAACTACAGTTCAGCCGAGTACGTAGGTATGTCTCCAGCCCGATGTGGAGCGCACAGCTGATGTGTTTCCATGACAACAGACGCACATATTCAACGATTCATCAATATCAGTGTGGACAGAGCGTCAGATGTGACGCAATTGTCGGATGCTCTCTCGCATTGCATCCAGTTAGGACACGGTGTTAGCTTCTCTTCATTGTCATTGACAGTGAGAGTCATTTTTGGAAGTTGTTTTGAACTGAGGTCATCGTCTCTGTCATCCTGACTTCTCAACTTTGATTCACAACCGACAGTTTTGTAGTTCTGCTCAATTCCTTTCCTTAAAAAAAAAAGGGCAATTGTTTCCCCCCTGAATCCAGCTGGAAACATGTTTCTGTAGCCAAGATATGATTTAATAAAACAGATGTGTGTTTACGAAGCTGATCCTTACGAAGCTGATCCTTACAAAGCTGATCCTTATGAAGCTGATCCTTACAGCTACCAGAGACAGTTCAGGATCACATCCACTGTACATTTAAAACAAACACAATTAGCGGACTAATGGACTCACATTAACCACTAAAGCATGCTGCAAGGTTTCATAAAATATAATGAAATTAATGGGCGAAACGACAGAATATATATATTTGGAGACAGCTATTTAAAGGACTGTTCCGCAGTCTTAAAACAATATCTAGGTGCAGACACCAACTCTGTAAACAGGTTTTGCTTGCTGCAGTCGGTTGTCCTTTCTTGTTCGTCCTGGCTGTCCTTTAAATTATCATTCTTGTTCTGAGCATCCTTCTGACCAGGCATACAGTTTCAGATGTTATAAATCAGTACCCATATGTTTGAAAAACCCACCACAACTGATTCGAGGTACATATAAACACACATTGATATGTCTGGTCCACGCAGACTGCACCACCTGCTGCGCCCTCCATGACAAATACACCCGATCGGACCGAGTGTGGCACCAAAAGGGTTCGCAGTCTATTTTCCACTGGAGACAACCATGCCGGAAATATGGATTTGTGCCCTGGTACTGCAAGGCATTTTCCACTAATGCTTCCATGAAATGCCCTTTGCTGTAATTTATGACAAAGAAACCACCTTTTCCCCTCTTTGCTGTGGTAATAGCAGGCAGAGAGAGATATCCACAGACGGTGGGTGAAGAATAAGAAATGGGGTGAAGAAAGGTCAAGAAACTGGAGTCAAGTCAGGGGAGATGAAGGCAGGGAGGAAAATAGAGATGAATTAAACACAACAAAGATATTTTCTTGCTTGTATTTAACATAAAAGTAGTGTCAGAATCACAGCATTTTAGACTATTTTGCGAGGACAAGTAGTGTTAACACCAGAACAGGCTAATTTTAACCAGTAATTAAAATACACGCAAGTCTGCAAGCTGATGAAGTTGATATTAACACAGCAAGGTCGTTCAAATGAGCATCAGCACCTGGGAAATAAATCAATAACTTCAAATAGTGCCTTTTTAAAACAACTGTCCTTGAGCATCCTTATCTCGTCTCTGCTGCCTGAACATGATCACAACCCTGCAGCAGTTTAACCCTGATTAGCCCTTTAAATTTTTAGCAGCCTTGGCTGAAATTAGGACGGCGTGTAAAAAAGGGCAGCTCAGTTTATGCTTTTCTGACGTGTGCGATGCATATAAAGCGCGATCATTAACGCACTCTTCTGAGCAAAATGCATTTATACAGATATAACATCCAGGAGAGGTATAATGTGAGTGTGTGAACAGAGGTCGTCGCAGAGAAATTGATTGAAACGTAAAGTCTTGAGGAGTTCGGGAGGGCGATTTTGTGCAAGTCAATTCTCTTTTATTCAGTCCATTATCTTGATCCCACCGGGCCTCGCTGCAGCGTTCTGTACTGCGTCCAGCAACACACACTGATTAATTTAACTGGAATTCAGATGTGACACCGCGGGGATTGTCATTCATGTGAGGTATTTACTGTTTGTAGCGGGACAGTTGGAACGAGCAGAAGGAAAACGGAGCAGAAGATAGGAAAGTTTCGGGGACACGGTGAGGTGAGCGGACTATTTATTTCAGCAGCCAAGGTCAAGAATATGACAAATTTTGGGGCAGAAACCTGTTTGTGGATAATGGCATAATCCATCACCTTTGTACTCTCTCTCTCTGATGTACGGGGCCGTATCTTGAGAATAGTTGGGATGAAATAAGCGTCCAGACACGATAAGAATGTAAAGCGGTTAATAACACGCAGACGGTTTTCTCATGGTGCCGGAGACAAACGTAGAAAATACAGTGAGGCTACAAATGAGTCATTTCATAAAAAAAACTAAACATTGCATCTTTGCAAAATAATGACTGACTCATTGTGGGAATGACAGCTGATGGAGGACAGCCTAATCTAACCAGCTTATTATTTTTAGGGCTGACTACCATCCCTTTTTGTTAATGTGTCACACAAGTGTAAAGGAAGTGTAGAAAAAGACAAAGACCAAATCTGACTTACAAAATCTGACACCTTGTTTTGTTTGTTCCATAAATACGACCACCTGCTTCCCCATCAGGTGTACAGAGGGAAGAGACCAAGGACAGCATCTGTCTCTGGGGGAGACGGGAGTCAAGGATTTTGGGGTTTTCTGTATTCTGGCTGCTTCGTAAATACGCTTCTGAATGAATCTGGCCAGGAAGTCCTAATATAAGTGGTGGCCCTTTGATCAACGTCAATTCAGGATCTCTCTTCAGATTAGAGCGAGAAAAGTAGAAAGCAGGGACGAATGGGAACAATGAGCTGAAACTGTTTTCATCTTGTTGGTCAAGTTTCTGTTTCATGTTTTGGTTTTGTTAGGTCACTTCCTGTTTTATTTTGTAGTCCACGTGTTCCTTGTCTTGTCCACTTCCTGTCACTGTTCAGTTTGATTACCTGCACCCGTCCTCTTGTGTCTCACCTGAGTCTTGTTCCCTCGTTTGTCTTGTAATTAAGTCCTGGGTTTTTGTTCAGTCTTTGTTTGTAGTGGATGTATAGCCTCGCCATGTTCATGTCGCCTTGTTTTTTTTTACCCTTGAGAGAATTAAATGATGATGAAACCCTGCAACCTCAGTCTACTGTCCTTGCATCTGGGACCTTCTGCCACATCTACCACCCCACCTGACACCTTGAAGTCAATCTGTTGGACTTTTGAGCACTTCATCTCATCAGAGACGTTCAGTTTCTGAACCCATGATCATTCAGTTTTTAGAGAACACATTTAAGCTTCCTGTAAATCATAAATTTGCAAGTGCACTGCAATTATTCTTTTCGTGATTGTTACGTTTCCCCAGAAGACAAAACCTGAATGACAGAGGTCGCAGGCTGGGAAACTAACAAAGCTCTGCACAAATCACAGAAGGGTCAAAGCAAACTGGTCCCTTGGTGTCTAATAAAACCCACAGCCACCCGCTGATTCTATCAAAATGATCCCAAAAACCAAAGGTGAAGTGTGTGACTGATCAGGGGGAAACTAAATGTAAAGAAACCGGCCAAAAGAAAGAAATCTCAAACAGAAAACACAGAGAGCCGACTGATGGCGTCGACTCTCTGCAGACACACAACCACCTGTGCAGGTGAGCTGCAGCCCTTTTATAAAGTCTCCCAGCTGACTGAGGGAAACATCACAGGTGAACCCAATAGCTCCTGATTACCTGAGACAAACATTTTCAGTCTCTTGTTTCTTAAAACAGCACCATATTTTTTTAACTTGAGCATCTTTAATCATAATGTTGGTCATCATGTTTGACACAGTGACATCATCCCTCCTGTTGCAGGCTGCAGGTGGAACACATACTGTACCTGCATGTTTCAGAGAGTCCTCAGGGTTTAATGAAAGGCTGGACTGCTGACAGACGCTCGACAGACTCACTCATTAATCTTTATTCTGTCTCGCTGGCTTTATTGCCTCAATCTGAATGAATGTCTGTTTGTTTCTGTGTGATTTGGTGGTGGAAGAATGTTGAATGAAAGCGGAACAGACAAGTAAAAAATGAGTGAAGGTTTTCCGGCACGTCGCTGAAGTGATGGAAACACGACAGGAAACAGGTGTGCTGAGTCGTCGACCTTCTCCGAGCAGATTCCACAATTTATTGCCAAGAAAATGTTGTCTGTGTGGTTGGATGATAAGCAGTGTCACACCTTCTACACTAAAGATTTAGGCTTGTATTACAATTTTTGTACGACTTCAACTTGCTTTCAGCTTCAGACTTCAGCCTTGACGGATAAAACATTTTAATCTCACGGTGTTTTCAGTCTTTTGCAGTCTGATAATAACACAAAGCGTTTCTTCTTTCAGCATTTTAAAGCAATTACGTTTCAATATACAGCTTTTCCAGTATTACAGTTTAGCTGCACTAAAGCTCTGCTGGTTTTACATTGCAGCTTTCAGCGCATTTTCCCTCAGGAGATGCATTTTGTAGTCGTGTCCAATTCCTTTTTCCTCCACCTGCGTTTACGTTAATGATCAGAGGCGATATTAGGAATATCTAACACTGTACACGTATTTTAGGGCCCCCACACACCGGGTCCGATGTCTTCCTTATCCGACCACTCCGTCGGATCCGTTCGGCAGAAAAGTCACATTGAAACACACCGCCCCGGCTACACAGCAGCGTATACGTTCTGCAATACGTCTCCTAAACATCGGGTGGCGCTAGTCTCGTGCCAGTCACCCAAAACATAAAAACAGGAAATGACAGAACGGAGTGCGGACCGTAGCTTATCAGAACAAAGCACACACAGTGTTAGCTCAGCATTACTTGCGTGATGTCGTATTACGGTGGTCTCTCTTCCACCAGGGCAGCCAGCTGCTCCTCAAAGTCCTCGGTCCACACAGCCATGGCTTCCAAACATACGCTGGTTTATCCCCAAAATAACGAACGGTGAAGTGTTGTTTGTAACTCTGTGCCGTCTCTGTTTATGTGGTTTGTTTACCATCGTCACTTCCGCCGCCCCTCCCACACGCCGCGCTGATTCGCTGGCACACCGCCAATCAGAATGGTCACTGAACAGCTAGCTAACAACCAATCAGAGGATCCGACGGCGTCCAACCTCAGACGGCCGACTTCGCATGTTCAGTCGGATCAGACGCAGCTGAACACACCGAACAGAGCAGCTCCCGAACTCGTCCGACTCTCCGAACGCTTCAGACGTCCGACGTCGGACCCGGTGTGTGGGGGGCCTTACAGTTTCAAATGAAGGTGGCTGTACAAGGAAGACATACGAGTCTTTAGATCAATATTATCTTGAAAGAGGAAATTAACAGGAGCTCCTGCTGTTTGAATAACAGAATTTATTCAGGCAATATAGCGTGTAGGGAGCTGTGGTGCCTATATGTAAGAAAATAGATCTTATATTGAAGACGAACAAAGACATTTTGAAGACATAGTACAGTCATTTTAAAATCAATGAATGCTTCATCCAATGAGGACATAATCTTCCCTCATAGCAAACAGTAACTCAGTGGTATGTATAATTACAAACGGGTTAGAACAATGCATCTGGTTCTCTGCAGGTACGTCTGAAGTTCTTAAATCTGATCACGTCTGGAGTGATTGTACCCATCGATCAAAAACTGCAAGTAACTACTGTAGATTATATTTAAAATCAGTATTTCCATGTAAGTATTTCTTCTTTCTTGTATTATGACATCCACGTGCCTTTCCTCTGTCTGGGCTGAAAGCTGGTGGCCTTTAGTTGACAGAAATAATAAGCGATGATTAAGACGTTAATGTAACCTCGTCGGTGGTATTTGTCAGCTGTGATAATTATTGAATATTGCTTCAGTCTGATTAGAAAACCCGTCAGCGTCGCTTCAGGCAGAGATCTCATCAGCCGGAAAAGGTGACTGTCAAACCTCGAAGATTATCATAATTTGTTTTGTGAAAACGGAGCTGATTAGCCCTTTAAAGACCCGGATCTCCTGGTCCACCCTTCATCTCTTTTCCAGCACATAATCTAACCTTCCCTACCTTCATTTCTCCCCCTCCCTATGTTTCCTGTCACTACGGCTCTGCGTCGTATCTATCTGTGCTCGGTAATCACGCAGGCAGCCATGTGTAATTGAAGCTACTTGTGTAGGAAAAGGCATTGATGCAATGAGAGCGTGCGAGGAAGGGAGGGAGGAGAACGAGGAGACCTCGGGGATGTGACAGTGTGACAGGCAAATCGGGTTTAGAGGGAGGAGAAGCGAGGAAGATCGGGCGACTGAAGGGAGGAGGAGAGCAGAAATGGAGGTCAGGATGGGGGAGGAGGAGGAGAGGAGAGGAAAAGAGTTAGGAGACAACATCATCCACCGCGAGTGTTGTTCAGCTCTGTTCTGTCAGAACTGATCAGAGGATGATAAATGGAAGAGCTGAGCTACAGTGTGTTCTGTATATTTAAGGAGAGCGTAAAGGAGCTTATACAGAAGAGCAGGTGTCAGTTTCAACTCACGTCTTTGGCAGCCCAGGTGCTAAACTTATCAGTAATATCATATTTGATCCTTAGAATAATAAGTTGGGGTGACTATTTCTTTTAAAATGAAAATCCAGTCATTATCAGCTCACAATAAACTGAAAAAACACAAAAAAGGCAAAATCGAAATCCCAAATCGATTTGAAAAACTTTTATAAAAGACACTTTTATATGAAAGAATTGACCACCTGTCGAATTCAAAACACATAGGGGGGCAGCAAATCACTGGGCGCTAACTGCTGCTAGCTGCGGTTGACGTTAGCTGGTTAGCTCAGTCAGTCGGGGAGCTAGCAGCACTGAGTTGTTGGTGTTAACTGTCATGGTTCTGTGTTTTGTCGTGTCTCTTGTTCTGATTTTCTTGCCCTCTTGTGTCTGGTCAGTGTCTCTTCTGTGTTTTTTCCCTGTTTTCACTTTCCACCTCGTTATCTCACCTGCCCTCTTCCCTCCTCTCTCTCCTCACCTGCTCCTCGTCGCCTCATCAGTGTCTGTGCAATTAAGCCTTTGTTCATCTTCACTCCTTGTCAGTTTCGTTTTGTTTGTTTGTTCGTGTCCTTTCTGTGCTATGTTCTTGTGGAAGAGTCCTCCTGTGTCACCTCTCTCTCTTGGTTTTGGACTTTTGGTTCTTCATGTTTGGTTTGAACTTTGCATGTTGGTTGTACTTTGTTTTCTAGTTTTGATTTTTGTGCTTTCTCAGCTTTGTTTTAATAAAGCTCGCTTTTCGTTCCCCCATCCTGCCTCCTGTTCTTATCTGCTTTTGGGTCCTAAAATCCTAAACCTGACAGTTAACACTGTCTAGCACAGCAGGTTTAGACTGGGACATATTGCTTTACAACATAATTTATTTTCCTTTTTAAATCATTTAGCACATTTTTACATGACAGAAAACACAACAGCGCTATGAAACATCAACCTGAAGACAAACAATAAAGGAAAGAAAAGGTCTGGCCTCAGTATCCATCAGACACACAGCAGCTATTAGAGTCCAACACCGCACAACATGCACTTATAACACATTTACTCAGAACAGACCAGCCGGAGTTGTGCAGTCTTGGGTCAGGGTCTTCTTTCACCTTGCAGTGAGTCATTCATTTTTTATGATTTATAGTTTCTTCCGGTGGTAGATCCAGAAAATGGGTTCTGTTTTTTATTGATTAAAGTGGCCTGACTTGACTGTGACTATTCATCCACATTGTAGATTCAAATCTGATATTTTGACCTCAATTACAGGAACTCTCGGCGTGTTTCACTTTTTTGTCTGGTATTTTTCCATTTCCTGCCAGTACATCTTTGCATTGCTGATACAAAGCAAGGCCATCGTGTTCAAGTTCACTTCTCTGAAGGAGACATATTGTGCTCATTTCAAGTACATAATTTTATTCTGGGTTACTACTAGAACAGGTTTACATGTTTTAGTGCTCAGAAAACTCAACAGTTTTCTCGTTTTGTCCCCCTCTGTCTGAAACTGTCATTTTTTAGCTACTGTCGCTTTAAGGCCGAGCCTCTGTGATTGGTCAGCTCACACACGCCTGACCCAGCACCAGGAACAACACCAGAGCAGCTGTGCTACATCAGTTCTTACGTACCAAACTGCATCAGTTATGCAAATGTGCGCCTCCGTGACAAAGTGTGATGTCATAAAGTCACGGATTTAGAGGCGGGACTACTGGCGAGGCGTTTCAGGTGCAGTGTTTTCTGTTGGAGAGAGGAGCTTCTTTTTATCTTTCTAGAATTTTTGCATGCAAGAACCTATAAAACACTGAAGGAAAGGGACAAAAAGATAAAGCATATTATCTTTCCTTTAATATTTTTAGCTTTAGCTTCACCTGTGTTTTGATATTTGCACCTTTTTTTTGATTTATCCCCTTCGTGTTTTGAAGCTTTATGTTTATGTTTTTGTATTTTCCCACGTTTATTCATTGTAAAGCTGTAAACCTACAGTCAATGCAGCTGCAGTAGCATTGTTAAAATGTAGTCATGATGTTTCATTGCTTTATTTTCATGATGCCAATATGTTTTTCAGCGGGCGAGCAGTCGCTTTTCAAATTGTTCTCGCACCAATTTCTTTTTTGGCACGCCGAAAATCGCTTTTTTGCTTTAGCTGTTGTCTCGTTGTTGGAGGTCTTTCTGATTTATTTTATTCAGAGGTTCTTTTGTGTGTGTGTGTGTGTGTGTGTGTGTGCGTGGCGATATCTCTTGTTTTGGGCTTATGTACAGGATTCAGGAGGAGATGGACAGGCTAAGTAGACAGAATGTGCCGGCAGAATAAAGAGCCAACCAAGAGATGGTAAGCTGCTTTTTGTTTAGCAGAGAGGAAAAAATAAAAAAAAACATTAGTGACAAGAACGGGAAAAAAGACACACACACACACACACACACACACACACACACACACACACACACATCCAAAGACTTAGTTAGACAAGGAGTATGAAAAAAAACAGCGAGCTGCTTGCCTCGCTGCCTTGTCGCTCTTCTAAGCAGTCGAGCGTCGTAGTTTAGAGGCTTACCAGCTCCTGCTATGTTTTTTCACTCTGTTGCTTCTTCCCTGATGTGTCAAGGATTTAGAAATGTGTCTCATTCATACAGTTTTTTAATTCTACATATATAATCAGTATTAGATAACACAGGTGATATCAGTGGTGTCGCGTCCTGCCCTTTGTGTGCGTTATGAAGGTGAAGTCAGGATATCTTGAAACTGAAAAAACCTGCAGCCTTGAGATCCAGAAGCCTCTGCAGTAATAAAAATGGGGTGATGCTTGTTATTTTGTCATTCCTCTGGCATAATCCCTTTGTGCATGCTCGTGTTATTATAAATGTGGAGCGATATCCCTCTAAAGGTCATCGGAGGCTCAGAGGAAGACCGGACAGACTTTATTTCACATTGCTTTTGCCACAATTTCACGTCTCGTGGTGAGTTTGCTTTACATGTCGAATCAGAACCGTGGGTACTGCTCTCGTGGTAAAAAGCAAACAGAAAGAGAAGTGATCTCTGAACGAGGGGAGGCCTGCAGAGACGGCACCACGAGTTCTCCCTACGATGAATAATGGAAGTCGACGACAGGTTGAAGCCCTGTTAGACTGGAAACACTGAGCGCCACAGGCTGCCATCTACACCATTATCAGACCAATTATAAAGCTGGATGGGAACAAGGGAAGAGAAGCGAGATTGGGAAAGACAGAGAGGGTGAGAAAACAAACGTGACACCTCGGGGAATTCATCTGCGAAAAACTGCATAATCACAAAGTGCATTTACATTTTTCAGACTTGAAATGGATTCTGCCGTAAAAGAGCAGCATCTGCTAAAGGAATCGGAAGTTATTCATCTAAGTTAATTAATTTCTGACATCTGATTTCCAGTTCACTGTGTGACACTGATCTCTTCATTATTTGCAAGTAGCATCAGCTGCTGATTGAAAACATTGGTACGAAATATTGCTGTTGCCACGGACATGTTGAAACTTTACATTTCTTTACGTTGCACTTCTACGTTACTTTAGGTTAAACTTTAAATTTGACGTTTGACAAAAACACTTGGTGATGGTGAGGACGACATCATGTTTGTCCTTAAACACCAGTGTTGGTCACCACAGACGTAGAGAGACATTTCAGGAATATAGTCCTTTAACTTCACACAGATTAAGATTTCATGGAGTCCCATTAAAAATATCCAGGGGTGTTGCACTTAAAAAATATTGGAATGTAGTCTCGTACGATGGACGCTGGCTCGGCAGCCTTCTTGCTTGTAACTCCACCACCGTCCTCTCCACCTCCGTCAGCAAAGTCAGGTCATAAACATGTGATGTGATCGTGATATGACAAAGTGTTAAAGGTGTGATTCATACCAGAGTAACTGTAGCATGCCTTTTAAGTAAGTTAGCTCAGTTAGCCGTGCAGCTAGCGGTTCTGGAGCTCAGGGACCAGAGGAGTGTCTGTCTTTGGACCATAGCTGGTTAGCATGCTAACTTGAGTTGATATCTCTACAACAAAATTAACGGACGTCGTAACATCAAAACTATTCCCTCACATTCTGGTGATAAGTTTAGTTAATGTCAGGATGTAGCAGGTGATGACGAGGCAGGAAGACGCACAGACGACAGAACGAGGTTGCAGGGATTCAAATTGTTTAATTCTTCAAGGATCAAAACAACTAATGAACGGACAACGACAGAAAACAAAAACCCAGAACTTAAATACCAAGAGACAAACGAGGGAACAAGACACAGGTGAGACACAAGAGGACAGGTGCAGATAATCAAACAGAACAGTGACGGGGAAGACAAGACGTGGAACACAAGAACTACAAAATAAAAAAGGGGTGACATGAAACAGAAACAGAAACTTGACAATTTTTTCAACTAAAATTCTTACGCATTGCACCTTTAAGTGCCAACATCTTATCCCGGCTGCTGGTGTTCCTGCTGAGCTCTGACGGAGGGATTGTGACAAAAGCAGCAGAATAACAATTGAGGGATTTACAGCCAGCTGCCTCCTCCAGATGTGGAACATAACTCCTGTCAAATGTTCAAATATTAAGCTCCTAAAACTGTGTTCAACAAATTAAACCAAATACTTACATACACTTAATATTTGTGACGAACGAGGGTTCAGTGTCACCTTCTGTTCAGTTTACATCATAACAGAAAGTACAAGACATAAAATGGTATGAATTTTAAACAGGACAAAATGCTCCATTATTTCAAAATAAGTACGGATGCAGATATCTGGGCTTTTAATTCTGGTATCTTTGCGTTCGGTGCATCTGATCCGAAGCTTTCTGTGGGCTGCCATTGTGTTTATTTTGGATTAAGGACTGTTGTCTGTTTACTTGATTTCACTCCAGAGCAAACTCCCTCTCCTCGAGTGACATCTGCCACGGCCGCTTCTCTCTCTGCTCTGCAGCCAGAGCCTCTCCAAGTCAGAGCCTCCTCTGAAGCCAAGAAAAGCCATTAGACGGAGAGCGAGCAGCCAAACTCTGCTTCGGATTCTTTTGCTCCTTTTAGTTATTTTTGGAAACAAAAAACACTCAGACAGACGGGAACACACTAACATTCAACTGAGAATCAAACATTTTAGTTTCTGTATGATCCAGTTTTACTTACTTCCTATCTGCTCGTCTCACTCATCACACTTTGATCGGTAGCTGCATTCGAATATCCTGTCGTAGTCGGGGTCTTTCCAGGAACGGCCTCTGCTCTATTCCTTTACTCAAACACTATTTTAATTAAATATTCAAATAGATTTTTGACTAAATTTACCGCCTGATTGAATTCGAACCATTGAAGTAGTTTTAGGATTATGTCAACTCAGACCTGCTTCGCTGCACATTGATTCCAAAAAAAGTCCAGCCCAAGTCATCGGTGTTAACAGCGGTGTGACACTTCAACACCGGGTTAGACAACGATGGACTACACATTCGGCTGTGACACCTTTCATTATGCTAACAGGACAGATCTGCCTGTTTCCTTCTGCTGGTACATTTTGATACGGAACCGAAAAGTGATCTGGAATTTAAAGGTCCACTGTGTCGTGTTTTCAGTAATTTATGACCTCAAATCAGCGTCTTCATTCATAAATAAGTCCTCATTGGTGTAAAATGATCTCTGCCAACAATCTCACTTCTCCTCCTGAGGGAAGAATCACTTCTCTGTATTTCCATAGGACGGGCGAGCTCTACGGAGGCTTCCATGTCCTTCCGCTCTATAAAAAACGATGAGCTGGTGAGAGGGACAAAAAGCTCTACGTGGTACAGATAAGGCTAAAGGCGTTTTCACTCAGAGCCAGCGTGACTGTGGAACGGAGGAGGAGCTTAGCCAGACGCGCTCGTCAGCTGCAGTTTGAAATAACGTACCTCATCACCCGAAACTAAACTTGATGAAGTGCTGTTTGAAGACACGTTGTTGTCACAGCTTCTTGAATCTTGACACATCCCGCCTGCCGTAGTTCCAACAGGCTGCAACGCACGTTTGAAAACGCGAGGCGCTAGAGAGCAGTATTCGTTTGGATGCAAAATAAAGTCTTGTGTGTCTTTAATACTGTGAAACCAGACGTCTATCAGTTGGACAGAACAACTTGCTTCTTTCTGTCTAACGAGATGCAGATGGTTCGGTTGTCATCGTGTTTCCAGGTTTCCGGCCCTGTCGGCTGTCTGTCGGGTGCAGCAGCAGCAGAGATCTCGTGGTGTTAAATGGTTTGCTACATGCACTGACTCCTTGTGACTTCAGGACTCTGGCTGGATGTTCTGACAGCCCGGCCGTGTAATAGAGTCCCATCGGCACGCTTCCTCTGGTGTTCTTATTATCCTTTCTTTGTACCCATCGGTGCCGAGTGGCTCTCTTCCTCTCTGTCCTCCTCTTCGCTAATCGGAGCTGCTCTCCGTGGGCGGGTCCGCGGCACCGGGCTCTCGTGTTGTAATCTGAGTTAGAATTATTACGAGAGTACGTTCTCTGCAGACTGTCATCTTTATCCTCCTGTCAGATTTTCTTTCTTTCTGTTCACTCAGAGAACTGGATGTGTGTTGACTTCCTTGTTGGTTGAAGCAGTTTAGTGTTCGTTCCTGTGTCAGGACAATCTGCCCAACATGTTCCAAGCACAAATAAGCCACAATCACCCTGCTGTTCTTTTAGTTTGCCTCGAAAAATGTTTTTAGCCCCGTACTGTACAGTGGCATCATGGCTCTATGTGATTCGGTCCAGTGAAGTGAATCCAGTTCTACTGCGTTAATTGTTTGACACGACAGTCGTGGTTCCAAACGAATTACTCCTATAACTTTAGAAATGTCTTGACTTGACCTCAGGCAGAAGACAGTTTTCAAACGTTTTTAAAAAAGATCTTTGAGGCTATTTGATTGCTATGAAATGTGGTACTGACGAGCTCAGACGCACCAGTTAAGACTTTTCTAATAAAGGCTCTCTTTACTGAAGGTAGTTCAGTCCACAGGAGATCCGTCAACGAGGCGAACAAGGATCAGGCAGAGGTCAAAGTCAGGTCCAAAAACAGGGTCAGAAACACGAGGAACACTTACAACAAAGGACGAAGACGAATGGGCAGGAAGGAAGACAGGGAGCAGCAGACGACAAACACACAACGGCAGGAAGAAGATCTGAAACGATAGATAGATAGACTTCCTCGCTCTTTATCCTACGTCACCATTTTCTGTGTGGAGGAATGGATGCATCTGCTCTCCACAGAAGTTAACGGGACAGTCTGGCGTACGCAGCACGCAATCTGAAAGTGCAAAGCTCCGTTATTTGTCTACAGATTGAAGCTACTTGAGCTACAGCAGTCACTTCACAGGCCGTTTGAAGATTTCCAAACTGGCCTTGAGACAACACAAAACCGAGTGAGAGCATCGTCTGCTTCCTGAACTCTTCTTTGAGAGGGCTTTTTCCTGAAGATGACGGGTGGAGAGGTCACAGGCGAAGGCCTCTGCAGCGTCCCGGCTACGAGCTTCTGCGTGGGCTCGAGGATTCATGGGCGCCGTCACCGCCGCCGTACAGCTAATTAAAAAGAGACAGAATATCAGCCCCAGCAAAGAATTAAATATTAACTTGTCTGTGACGTGCCACATCTATCACTTGACAGACACAGTAATTAAGATAATAAAGTTTAAATGCATTCGTAGTTCTATTTAAAACACTGTTGCTGTGGAACAGATTCCTTTTAAATGACAGTCTAATCTAATGTAGTGCTGAAGATTTCTGCTTTGTCATGATTTAAGTCCCTTTCTGACAGCTCCTGCAGTATATATAGAACATTTTACACAAACTAATCCTGATCACGTCTCCTCACAGTCGCCGTCCGTGTGTTTAAGTAGTAGGAAGCATTTGACCTCCAACTGTTGGACCCTTGAATGTTCTCGCTCTCCTTTGTTTATGACATGATGTATGGTCTCTATTATTTGTTTTTCAGACATTACACATTGTGGAAAGTTGAACCTACTGCAGGTACGTTCTCTCAACTCTTCAGGGACGGCCATAGTTTCCATCTGTGTACACGGTGGCACTGCAGATTGGTTTAAATAATTTATAAGAAATGTTTTTCTGCGGATTAAAGTGGTTCAGCGTCAGCTGTTTCAGCAACTGCCCCATAATGACATCAGTGACAAATGCTGTTTTTCCACCGACAGTACCAGCTCGCCTCGCCTCGACTCAGCTCGCCTTTTTGCGTTCCCATTACTGAAATCTGGTACCTGGTACCTGCTAAAGTGGAGCTTTTTTAGTATCACCTCCGTATAAGTTCCAACCGAGCTGAGCTGATACTTCTGTGTGACGTAAGCTGGCAGCCGGCCACTGATTGGACAGAGAGCGACGCCACTTGACGACTCATGACGAGCGCGACGTCCGAGCCTGACGCCCGCTACCTTTAAAAACTAGCATCTGCGTTCAGTCAACATAGCGATTACATGGAAGGAACAACGTGCAGGAACACGGCGTGGACCGTGGCAGAGGTGGAGACGCTCCTGAGTGTTGTCGCTGAAGACGCATCCAGAACGAGCTCGATGGTGCGACAGGAAATGAAAAGGTGGACGTGTTTAGCGTAGCCCCCAGCTAGCCCTGTTTATGTGTCGCGTGGATAAGTACGTCACTGATGACGACCCGCCCACGTTGAAGACGACCTGCCCACGTTGATGACGACCCGCCCACGTTGATGACGACCCGCCCACGTCTGATGACGACCCGCCCACGTTGAAGAGATACTAATTCTAGATGGAAACGCGTCTGAAACCAAACCAAGTAGAGCCACGCTAAGCCGAGGCGAGGCGAGCTGGTACTGTCGGTGGA
>JBBNBP010002209.1:0-14474 GCA_039737535.1 Lagodon rhomboides | reverse complement strand
GAACAGTAGCCGTAGCGGGCAATTTGATTATGCCGGTACTCAAATTAATGAACATGCATCGCCTCATGTACAATTTACGACACGCTTTTGCAGTTAAGAGAGTTTGGTGACTGACTCGGAAAAGTGGTTTGTGCCAAAAAATACGAGAGAGTTAAGATAAGAATATGAAAATGCTCTTTCACAAGGCTCATTGTTGAGGCGAACAACAAACATCTCACATATATTATTCCTGTAGAGCTCAGATGATTGAAGTGTGTTTATTTCTTTTATCAGACCCTTAAACTGCTACAACAGCAAATGTGTCACCTGCATGAAGGTGAGATAAATCAAATGCTCCTCAAGTATTCAAAATGTATTCAACTGTTCTTTGTGCTCAATCTGCAAGGCCATTAACTCATGGCTGAGTCACTCTGCTGCGTCTTAATTAATGAGGCCACTTTGGAGATTTATTCTTGAGTCCAATTACAGCATCTATGACTCGATGGCAAAATCAATCAGTGCTGCTAATATGACATCATAAGTGACTAAGCAACTCTCCTGAATGGCATTACAGCATCAATGACCAGAAATTGCTTTGACAGAGCCATAGAGTTTTAATTTTGGAGCCAGAGAGATGACGGCACTGAGTAATTTCTGTAGAAACTAATAATGTAATGCAGGTTCTCAGATTAGACCAAAATATTGTTTTTAAACGAGCGAAAAATGAATTAAACATCAGGGTATCATAAAATGGTACAAAACGTTACAGCGTGAAACTGTTATTGGTACAGTAATACAATGTTTCAAAGTCATAATCGTCAGCAATATAAAACTTTAGGAAGTGCATATTTTGTTTCAATTTCTTCTATTTACTATGTTATCAGCCCATCCTCAACAGAGAAATGATCATATAGATGGATCGTGAGCTTATTACAGTTCATTACAACCCATTGTCATGTTTCAGTTTAGGACAGCGACCTCTAGTGGCCATAGCAATTATCACAGCAGCAAAGAAGGCAGTCTGGTGAAGTAGTGTATAGAACGTCAAAGTCTGGAAAGGGAGGAGGTTTGGGTAGATAGTTTAACACGCATAGAGCTTTGACCCAGGAGACCACTGTTTGTGTAAATTGTTCATACAAGTTTGGAATCCTTCCGGTTGTTCCCCTCAGCTGGAAACTGCAGCGGCTTCAAACTAATCCTTTGGGGCAACTGTTTCTGCCACTGGCAGGCTGACTTTGTCATTTTAAAGTGTCTGACAACATTTCAGAGACGAATCCCTTGGAGATGGACCGTTTTGTAAAATAATAATTTCCTTTTTTGTTACCAGAAACACAAGTCCACAAGGAGATGTCCCTCTATGAAATCTTACAAGATGTAAGTTGTTGCAGGTATATGACGGTGGGAACATGAGTCAGAGTTGGAGAGAGGAGTTTGGGGTTTATCAAGCCTCTGGTAGTCCTCTGGCTGAATTTTTAACCACTCCTCTTGACAGAATCGATGAAGTTCAACTAAATTTGTTGGCTACCTGGCACAGACTGGTTTCTTCAGCACAGTCCACATGTTCTCGATGGGGTTCAAGTCAGGACTTTGGGAAGGCTAATCCCAAACCTCAATTCTAGCCTGATTTAGCCATTTATTTACCATTTTTGATGTGTGTTTGGGGTTATTGCACCAGATCCACTGACAGCAAAACAGCCCCACAGCATCATACTCCCACCACCATGCTTGACAGTAGGTATCTTGTCCTTCAGGTTAAAGGCATCAACTTCTCATCTCTAAACAACTCAGTTTTTGTTTTATCTGACCACAGAGTTTTCCTCCAGAAGGTTTTCTCTTTGTCCTTGTGATCAGCAGAAAAGTTCAGTCGAGCTTTAAGGTGCCGTGTCTGGACCAAGGGCTTCTTTCTTGCGCAGCAGCCTCTTAGCCTATGTTGATGCAAAACACCTCTAACTGTGGACACTGACGCCTGTCTTCCAGCAGCTTTGTAATTTATTATGGACTTGCTTTTTGATGGAACCCAATTCTACTGGCTTTGGAGATCCTGATTATTCAACAGAAGATTACTTGGAAGTTCCATTCACAATGAATGGCAGCTTCTTGTGCCTCCAAGTCAGTATTTGTGAACAGGGGTTTCTCTTACCAGATCACATTAATATCACCAACCAAGTTCCAGCAGTAACTGAGCAGCAAATGTTGATATGATCAGCTGTGGATTGAACATACATATATGAATACAGATATAGATTGATCCTGGAGATCATGCCTGAATGGTTAGCATTAAAACAAGTACATTTTTGTGTTGAATTCCCAGCCTCTGAAATTGTATCAAATCTCATCTCTTCAGCCACTTTCCTCTCCATACACTTACTCCACTCTCAATTTTTTATCAAATCCAGTTAATGAGTCAATTTAAAGTGAGCTCATATCAATCCACAAGTTTGGTGTAGATATTCATATGTAAATGTTTACCTCTTGCACTTGAATTGAGGCTAAAATGAGACTAAATTAACTCTGTGGAACAGAGATTGCAAATGACCTGCTGTGAATTATGAGGAAGACAGTAAATGTTGAAGAGTAATGACTTCCCTGACAGTACTCCAGGCGGTTTTCTGTGTGACTAAACTGTGATATGTTTTGAAGCATTTTAGAGGTTTGCACGCAGGAAGTATAAATCAAATAAAAAGTTTTAGGTTAGGGTAGAAACATAAATGTTAGTTGACTGTAACATCACTTAATTCCAAATAACCCCCCACATTGTGACTGAACCAGCCTGATGTATCACACTGTTTTCTGCAAACCCTTATTTCCAAATGTCACCTTTGCTAGAGCTACGGCCAGACTAACAAGCTTTGCATTGAGCCTGACGTCCCTGCATTTTTACACCATTTGCGCCAGACCATTTACATTCAGTTCTTACCTGAATGTCAAACAAGAAAATCAGAGACGTGGGAGTTTAAAGGCTGTCACATAACAGCAAGAAACATGTGTACTGCTTTTATGATGCATTTACATATGTATGTGTGGACCAGTCTGCGATTCTTCACTCCTGTCTGCTGTTAGTTAGTCAGTGTATATATTTGTGTAGGAGTGTGTGCATTTATTTTTAATCTATTGCTGTGCCGGTAAATATACAAAGCTATATTGTAGTTGGGAAAAAAATGGTTAAAATGGTTATTTAGTGGTATCCCACAGTAATGGCTCTGCTGTTTAGGACACCCCCAACCTGAAATTAAGCATGTGCCAAAGATTCAGCAGGGAGCACTTCTGTCTTCATTGTAACCACTCTGAAACAAAGCAGTGCTCACATCTCACTGAGATAAGGATTTTCCCAACCAAGTGATCGTTTTAGTTATTCGTCAAGCAAGCAAACGCCGGTTCCAGCTTCTCAAATGTGAGGGTTTTCAGCTATGTAGAATAATCCACATTCAGAATAATAACTCTCTCTGTCTTGTGGTTTGTAAATTTGAAATCACATTCAGGCGCTCGCGGTCACTAAGCTACAGTATGTGCCTCTCACTCTCACTGCACTTGAGAACAGCTGGCATTAAAACATCTGTAATTTTACTGCAACACCCACTTAACCACACCACACAGTGTCACGTCAGTTAATGACACCTGTAGCTCATTCTGGATACACTGTATGGACAGTAGTATGGGCTGGGATGTGCTGTGCACAGCATGTTGCCACACGGGCTCAGTGTGGCGCTACACACAAGATTTTTTCTGCAATTATATCACTTTGGATCCACGGTGCATTGTCTGCCTCCATCTTGTACATACTGTAGAGATTGTCATTATCTGATGCGTTCACTGTAAACTATAACACGATATAACTAAGGCAGAGAAGGAAAGATTTCCTCTTCTCTTAAACTTAAGGGGCAATACGCCTCGGTTGTTAAAAAACAAATAAACTCAGTGTAACACGTTTTAACACCATGCTTCTTATTAAACATTGCTATGAAATATAAATATATCAGCAATGTGGGCTTCCTCACATGAGAGCTCATTGTCATGGCTACGACCCCACACTCCCGCTACCACATTAGCTGCTAACATGCTAAACGTACATACAGTAAATACAGTCAGCAGCTTACAGAACTTAAAGCAGTGGCACAGAAGTACAGTGTAAACATTATGCTAGCCCAGTGTACATAACATCACCGGCGTACCTGGCTAGAAAGCCAGATTAAATTTACATGCAACCTCTGTAATGCCAGAGCAGCTTGTTATTCAGCACTGGTAGAGGAAAATAAGAACAACCCCGGGTTTATTTTCAGCCCTGCACAGACAGTGACAGAGAGTCATACCTCTATTGATCCTTGTGTTCCTATAACACTCAGCAGTAATGACTTTATGGGCTTCTGTGATGGTAAAATTATACTTACTAACACAGTTATTCACCTTCTGACCTCAGATGGTACCAATATAGCCTCTAGCATAAAACCATTAGAAACAGCTGTTACTAGATATATATCTGGACGGCTTTTCTACCATTGACCTTCACAAGCTGACTACAATTATTTCCTCATCTATCGGTCGTGATCCCGGTTTTTGTTGTTCTTTATTTTGAAATTGTGTCCTTGCGTTTTGGGTGTTGCTTTTCAGATCCACCCTCGGTGTGTTATTCCCTCCTTCCGGTGTTTTTCTGTTCCTTTCCCTCACCTGTCCTTTTCCTGCATCACTCCACCTGTACCTGATCCCCTCTGTTAATGTGTGTGTGTAAAGTCTTCGTTTCCCCTCTTGTCTTTGTCAGTTCCTTCCGTGTCCTCCTGTGATGCCACCCTGTGTTTCCCACCCGCGTCCTCTCCAGTGTCTCCTGGTGTCTCCCCGTGGTATGTTTCTGTTTTTTCCTTGAGTTTTCATTTATTTGTGCCTTGCTTTTGTTTGCACTTTGTTTAAGCTTTCTTTTTTTTTTCTTTGTCTTTTGTCCTTGTGACTCGTTTTTGGTTTTTCTGGATTTCTTGTTTTTTTTGTATCATTCAGCTCGCCCTTAGTTCCGGGATCCTGTCTACCTCCTGAGCATTTTCTGCATTTGGGTCCTCCCCTCCTCTCGTAACCATAACACCATCAACGTGTCTGTTAGACCCCATCGCAACTAAACTGCTTAATGAAGTTCTTCCTCTAATTAGCGCTTCACTAATAGACATCAATCTGTCCCTATTAACACGCTATCTACCACAGTCCTTTAAAGTTGCTGCAACTAAACCTCTTTTGAAAAAGTCTACAGTTGATCCAGAGGTTTTAGCCAAGTATAAACTCATATACCACCTCCCCCTTTTCACTAAGATCCTTGAAAACAGTTTACCTACTTCTGAAACACATTGCTTGTCCATTCCAAGTATAGGTTTGTAATTACCAAATACAGATCAGATCATTAGCAACTTACCTTACCACTTGCATTGTGGATAATTTGATAGTTCATGAGAATCTCTTATTTACATGAGTCTACAGTGGTGAAACTATTATTCTTTTCTGGAAAAAGTGATTCCAGCGAGACCCAACAGACCAGCTTCTGTAGACTTTGATGAAGTCGAGGCTTAATCTGCTCCAGGATGACTCGGCTGAATGATTTAGAGTGTCCCAGAGCGTTGTAAGCTAAGAGTGTTTGGACTAAAGCACTTCAGAATTATTTACCAGGTTGGGTCGATCAACCTTGCACCAAAAAGCGATAAAATCCGGAGAATTTGCTCTGCACTTAGTAGACAAAGAACACAGCTGAGAATTTTTCACCAAATTTAACCACATCAATTTCTATTTCAAAAGATTAAAAGCTAGTGTGAAGTGGGATTATACTTTCAAATAGAGTATTTTGCCCTTTTATGTTTGACAATCTTGAGTGAAGATGGCTCTATGAGTTTATATCTCATGGTCTCTGCAACCTAGCTTTTCAAAGCTACTGTAGATATGTCTACAGAACAGATCTGATGAACCAAGCCAGTGTTGGCTTGTGACCTATTTACCTCCTATTCCTCTGGTTAGAGGGGAGAAACTCTGCATTCACCCCCATTGCTATGTTGTTTAACAGATAACCATGTATGGGAGGGATACTTCCTGAAGCTGTAGATATAATTTGAGCATTTGGGAAGACTTGTTAGGATTATCATGGCAACACTCTGCAGACAGGCGTGCTGTTATTTTGCTCCTCCATGGCCGTGTTCTATAAACTATCTCAACGTAAGTCATCGGTGTTGCTGAGTCTTCTTCATCTCTCCTGAGTGGCCGAAATTCCACAACAACAATCATTGTGCATATATGTATATTTTTAAAAGAACCTTCCACAAAATTGAAGCTGTGCGGCTAAATGACTTCCAAATTCGAGCAATAGAGGAGCACCCAGCCGTCTCTACGGCTCCCAGGCTTGTCACCAGCACCCAGGGTGAGTGTACTGGACTGACTGGGCTGATGATCCACCTTCAGACATACCAGATCCTTCACTTGATGGAGAAATGCACAACCCACTTTACCACTATGATGGCGCCTGTATGATTCAGTGCTGTTGTAATTTTTCAGAATGGCACCATCTACCCCAAAGGACAGCACAACATAATGTAATATATCCCGACACGCTATTTCTGGCCACTTTCTCAGCTCATCCTCCCATTTGCTGGTGGAAATCCTTGAAGGGTGCAGTACATTTACTCCAACCGATCACTGCAACATAGATACGGTATGCTCCACGTGTTATTCATGTCAGCTAATTTACAGCGAACACACACTTGCTTTTCTTCCGCAAGTAATCCGAGAGTTATCTTTGATCAGGATTTGTCCTTTAACCCCCAAATAAAACATATTTCAAGGACTGCCTTCTCCCACCTACGGAATAGTGCACAAATCAAAAAACTTCCTGTCACAAAAACATGCAGAGAAATCAGTCCACGCTCTTGTTACTTCAAGGCTGGATAATAGCAGTTCCCTTTTTTTAGGCTGCCCCAATAAGTCTCTAAAGACTCTCCAGCTCAGACAGAATGCTGTCAGCGTGTACTGACAAGAACTCAAAAACATATTTCTCCCATATTAGTCTCTCTGCGCCGGCTTCCCGTAGAATCCAGAATAGATGCTGAAATCGTCCTCCTCACATACAAAGTCCTTAATGGTCAGGAACCCGCATGTCTAAGAGGTACCATATTACCCCACTAGAACACTGCGCTCCCAGGATGCAGGGTCATTTGTGGCTCCAAGAGTCTCCTAAAGTGGAACCATCTTCCAGTGTCGGTTCGGGAGGCAGACACCCTCTCTACGTTTAAGAGTACGGTTAAGGTAATAGTTCAGGCCTGCAGCTATGCTGCCATTGGCTCAGACTGCTGGGAGTTTCCCCACCATAGACTGAGCTCCTGTCTCTTCCTCTCTATCTGTACATTCATGTCTCATTGATGCATGTTACTAACTCGTCTCTGTCTCGCCTCGCAGGTTCCTATGGATGGTGGTTGCCCCTGCCGATGCGGTCCTGCACATCCCTTATTAATATTTATATTTCAGTTATAATAAGATGTTATTATTGTTGTGGTTCCTCTACATCTCCACCAATGACCTTTCTCAAAAATACCTACTGCAACTTTAATGCTGATATATACGAAGCTTTTATTTGCAGGCTAACATTACACTGTTATTTACTTTTATGAGCTATAGGTATAAAATAACAATGCACTTTAGTTTGCAATAAACATGTGTCGACTCAAGGCAACCGCGTCGCGGCGAGTACGAGCCAAGTCCTCCAAGTAACTTTGCTGAAGTTGCTCTACGAACCAGGGAGGAAGAACACTGATGAGAGAACATAAGGGAGAAGAGTCCCTGGCTGTTGTTGTTAATTTTCCCTCAACACAAGTACGGATATTTACACATTTTACTCGAATGATACTCATGCTTGTAAAAAGCACATTATCTGTATCTGATACTCTTTTCAGCTGAGTACTTGTCGTTCTCCGATGCAGCTCCCTGCATTGTTTTAATGGAGGGCTGTTTTTTGTCTGAATGCCTCTTCAAACAAGTACCTGTATCTTGCCAGAAAAATGGGAACATTTACCGGAAAGATGCCTGATGAAGGACCTAGTGAAGAGGGGGAGTCGGGGCTGGCGAAGGAAGCAGCTGTAGCTCATGGCAGGCAGGAACAGGAGGGCTGATTTTGCGAACAAACCCTCCGGTTTACAGTGTCAGATGTGATTGGTGTTTGTTTGGATGAGCGGACTGAACTGATCTGCCGGTGTGCCACGCGTGACTTATGTCTCCTGCCTGAAACACCATAAAGCGTCACTCCTGTACATATTTGACGGCGGTGTGTTTATAGCTTTGACATTATGATGCAGGATCCGTGATAAGGTACCATTTCAGCCGGTGGCATCATGTCAGCGCGCGTGGGAGATGATTGGATGCAAACTTGTGCGAGCTTCCCCATAAAGTGGGCCGCGAGGTGATTGGCTGAACAAGTAACCATCGGAGAATCAATCAAAGTGTAGCCACACTCCCGTCGCTTTGCAAGACAAACAAAAACGGCTCCCGACAGATTTTTTTCTCCTCTGTCGCCGGTCCTCTCATCTTTTATTCCCTCTCCTCCTTCTTCCTTCCTCTTAAAACATTGGCACAGAGCGCAGCCAAAACTAATCGTTTTTTATTCATGCTTTTAGCGGGCCAGAGGAAAAGTATTGGATTCCTTTAAGATGGAGCAGGAGGCACAGTTTAAAAACAGCATTATCCTTCCAACAACCTTCAATCAATTAGATCCCCTATTAAACAAAAACACTACTAATGGGGCCCAAAGAGCTCTGGCACCCACACACACACACACACACATAAATTGTCGCTACCCTCTTCTTCCTCTGTAAGTCCTCCAAAGTTCTTTAGTGATGGGCCAACCGCCGTCTTAACGCTGGAAGCGCACGCGCGTTAACGAGGGCGGATGCAGGCAGTCGGTCTGTGGTTTGAGATGCTGTTAACACCTTGTAAACCGGTTCGTCTGCTGCCCTTGATATTTACCCAGTCTGCCACACTCTGTCTCTCACACACACATACACCTCATCAGACCTCATCAGACAACACAGCCAACGGATAATGGACAGAGATGTTCGGGGAGTCAAGGCAGACACCCCCCGCTGGCCGAGCGACCAAAACAAACTCCCAATTAGAGCGGATAGTTAGAGGCTCGGCAGAATAAACAGCTGTTACTGTTCTGGACACTGACTGGAACCATCAGCCAACAGGGAGGCTCGCAGCAGCCTCAGTAACTTGTGACGGTATGAAAACTGCCGGGACACTTTAAGAGGCGAACAAAGAACAGCAACTCAGCCAGAAAAACGATCCCTTTCTTGGGCCGTAGCTATCTGATGCCATCAAACTCGACTCAAACCGGCTCTTCCACCTGAGTTTTGTACTAAATGCGATTCGGGTTTTGTGCCGAGGGGTGACTGAAAGTCTTGACTCGCTGTGTGTGCGCGCATTAAACAACAACCGGCTCTCCGGAGAGGCTCCTCATTTCGTTTTCTTCATCTTCCAGCCAACACGTCGACTCCCCTTCTTTTCAAACACCACCTCACTCTGTTTTCCTGACTGATTAGATCTCTCTTCTCCCTCATAGTTTAGATGGATTGCAAAGTTTCCTGAGCTATAAATCTATTAATATTCACTTTGGAGACCGAAGGCGATAAATCACACCCATAAAAGCGCCACGCGGGACAGAATACCAGCTCGCGCGCACGCACGCATGCGCACACACACACACACTGTACACAAACAGACATAGGGTGTCACATATGCACAAATCAGGCAGGTCCTTAACTGTGTGTGCGTCAGTGTGTGCTGTTTGCAGATGTAGTCTGTGTACATGATGGATTCTGGACACTATGTATTGTTCTAAGACTGATAAGGGTCACTGAAGCAGACACACACACTCTTTTTGATAGAAAACTGACAATTGATTAGCTGATTTGCCATTTATTTTTCCTGCATTAGGGATATTACTATACTTTGTATGGTTTCACATTTTTCTCGATATTGCAATTTCCTGTGGAATTAAACCATCAGCTTCTGTAGACTTTACATTTTTCCCAAGCCTCTTGGTTTTAGGATTTTCTCTCAGCAGCACAATCGGTAATGTCCTCTGGAAGCTGAAAACACGACAGAGCAGACCGGAGACATGTTATGCGATGAGGGCTCAGACGTGTGTGAGCTGGCCAATCAGAGCAGACTGGGTATTCAGGAGGGGGGCCTTAAAGAGACAGGAGCTGAAAGAGAGCGTCTCATGATTTACAGGCTGGACACACTGGATGACTGTACTGCATGCCGGCTACGTTGCTGAGCTACACTCTCTGAAAATAAGGTACAGAATTGTACCTTTAGGGGTACAATGGCTTGTCACTGGGGCAGTACCCTCTGAAGGTACAATTTTGTACCCTTGACACTGGGTACTTATTTGTACCCTTGTGGTTTGTACCTTATAAAGACCAATCTTGTACCTCTGGTGGCAATTTTGTACCCTCATTTTTAAGTACAAAAATGGATTTTTTTTTTTGTTGTTTTTTTGTATCTGGATTATACAAAAGACATTTAACTTTAAACAATGTAAAATTGTCCATTGCAGGCAAGTCCATTCTCCACCAACCTTAAAACTGCATACATGAAAATAACACTCGTGACAGAGGATCTTCAAATGTCAGTTTTGTACATCTTTAAATACTATGTCGAAGTGTGACATATAAGTTGACTGGTGGAGTCAATAGTGGTTTACCTGCCTAGTGACAGTTATTGGCAGAGGCGTATCACGTATCACCAAGGATCTAAATAGGTACTTTCTCGCATAAAAAAATATTAAAACTTAAGAAAGTGATGTATTAACAGCGCTAAAGCGAGAATTAAAACAGCTTTTAGCAGCTCTACCGCTGCCGGTTGCTGCGAAATGCATTCTGGGAAACTTGCATACTGTATACTGCGGTGTGGACGGGCTCTTTGTCTGCCAGGCTGTAGGTAGCTGATTTTACTGTGCATCCATGGTTGGCCGTTTGTGAATATCATAACATACAATATTGACTGGATGATTAGTAATTTTTCATACCTGCAAATCTGCTAAAAAATAAATATTTCAAGGCTACTCAAAAATGGCTTAGAAGTTAAAATCTTCATTGAATACTTAAGGAAACAGTGAAACCTTCACATTTAAAAAGTATAACTACTACTGAAGAAAGACTAAATAATTATTTAAACATATTAATATTTAGGCTACTGCCATTTGTAGAGCCTAATACAATTGTACCCCAGCATGTAGAAGAAAAGGTACATATATGTACCTTTTACCACTGGGGTACATATATGTACCTTTTGGGCCCTCAAAAGGGTACAAATAGTTACCTTAAGGTCCAATAATGAGCCCTAGGGGGTACATTAGTGTAGATTGTACCTAGGGGTACAAAAAAGGACTCGTACTGTACCCCTATTTCTGAGAGTGTCTCTGCCTAACCCCTGCTGGATTTGTTTGCCTTCGCTGATTGATCTCCCGTGTACTGAACCTGATCTAAGCAAAAGACTTTTACTTTGCCTAACTCTGTGTCAAGTCGTGCTCGTGAGTCCATACTAACAACCACCTGGTGCATCAGGTTACAAGTACCACTTACCCTGAAGGAGCACAGGTGTAGTCTGGTCCAGGCTGATCTTTGGTTGGCTCATCGAAAAGGACTTCCCAGCAAGTGAAGGTGTTCTGCGGACTTGGTCCAACGATGATGACTTCCGTAACCTCTGAATTTCACAACATTTTGGTTCAGCTGAACTTCTTAAGTTTGCATCTTGCAACTCTTGCATAAACGATTTCCCCAGCCAGCATTATTTAAGAGTAAGCATTGCACCTATTCTTAATGTGTGTTTTGTCCATTTTAAATCTACTGTAAATCTAAAACCCGATGACTACCCCGAGGCACTTGGCTTATCTCCATTATTGTGGTACTTTCTAAACCCTGTCTTTAAATGTCCATCTTTGAGTGGGATCACAACCCTCTGGAATAATGCTATCACAACGCCCCCACAGGCTCTTTACAGATAACCTCCCACTTGACATTACCTCCAGTGTCTGAGACGTCTGCAGGTGCTGAGGAGGTAGCTAGTCTGCTATACAGCTGAAACAAATCAATGGTGCAATCACACCCGCTGGTGTTGCAATGCAATCATTTATTCATTAGGCTGCAGTGAGAACGAGGCCTTCCTGGGAGGTAGATGGTCTGAGTCAGCTGACCCTCCACAGCATGAACATTTACCACCAAATGTAGTTTATAAAATACAGTTTTGTCTAAAGCTCAAACACCCAGCTGATCTGACAGTTGTACTCTGTGTGTGTGTGTGTGTGTGTGTGTGTGTGCGCGCATGATTAAATCTGAGACAGAATAAGTCAAATGATTGATCCTTGACTCTTTGAGCTCCGTGTTTGAATCTCTCTTTAATTTTTTTTATCTGCGTCAGCAGTGTGTGTGTGTGTGTGTGTGTGTGTGTGTGTTTGTCCGTGTGCGTCAGAGTGAAAGTGAGTGTTTTGGGTCGTTGCGTTCCTGAGAGAAGAACTTTGTGCTTATCTGAAACACCACATGGCCTTTTCTCTTCCCTCACTCATTGTCAAAGCTGCTATGACCAGGGGGAGCAGTTACAGTGAGAGAGAGGCAGAGAGGGAGAGAGGGAGGAACTAGGTGGATGTAGGAAAGAGGGAGCATTGGTGAATCATAATGATGATTCATTTAATTATTATTACTATTATTAGAAGCATTAGTAATAACACATGTTTATTTCTTTATATTTTTATTGCTTTTATTTTTATGTTAATTTCAATGTTATGGGAAGCAATATTTTTTGGAAAACTTTTTTTTTCTTTTTTCTTTATCCTATAAACAGCATCTTGTCGGGGCAGATAAGACTGAAAAGTTGAAAAGAGAGCTCCAAATGTAACTACTTCTGTCATGGGTTGGGTTTTTAGTTCAGTAATTTCCTGTTTTATTTTGTAGGCCTTCTCCCTGTTGTGTCACGTTTTATTTTCCACTTCCTATTTTTGTTTGTTTTGCTGCCAGTTTTTCTGTTCACCTGTGTTCCCAGTGTTCTGTTTCCCTCCTGTGTTGTGTTCCTGTGCTCCTCCCTCCACACGTCTCACATCAGGCTCATTCGCCCCCACCATTCCTCTCACCTGTGTTTCAGGCCAGTCTTTGTCGAGTCTGTTGTGTTTGCCTGTGCCTACTGTACAGGTGACCTGTGCCTGTGGTTTATTTGAATAAACGCTCATTCATCTTCCTGACCACCACCTCCAATCACTTTTTTCTTTTTTTAATATTTCTTTTTTTGGCCTTTGTATAGCTTTATTGATAGGACAGCTTCAGAGGCAACAGGAAACAGGATGAGAGAGAGGATGGGAGTGACACGCAGCAAAGGGCCCCAGGCCGGGACTCGAACCCGGGGCCACTGCAGCGAGGACAAAGCCTCTGTACGCCCGCTGTACCAACTGAGCGAATGGGCGCCGGGTCCACCTTTACTGCTCTCAGAGTGACAACTCCTCTATGTTCTATGAGTTCTGCCTGACCACAACAGACAGTATGGAATACCATAATGTGCATGCACATGATGAATACACAGGTACTACATCCAGGTGTATATCCAGGTATATATGGAAGTCAGCATAATGATAATAAAAACGGAATCCAGAGTGTTGCAGAATTGTTGCAGCTCTAGTTGTTTTTGTCTTTTAAATGGAACCCTAACCTTTACATTTGACTGCTAGTGGTCTTGCAAATAAAGACTGTCAGATACCGAGGCAGAGGTAGTGTGATATAGTGTCGCATAACCAGAAGCGGCTCCTACTTAATGGATCAGTCTCCCTCTGGGAGCAGCCCTTGCTATGATCTGAGAAGCCAAGTGGACCTGCATGACCTCAGTATCTCACTGATATGTGGTGGAACCAAGTGGAACAAAAACATTTCTATGGGTCATTCTGGAGGGCAATGACAAACAACATATATCGGACATGGAATTTACATTGTGTAACGTAAAATCTAAAATGCAAATAACTACAAAATAATACATTTTGGACCTCCAAAACTGAAAAATCCTTACTCAATATTTGTTTTTTGGAAGCCAAAAGATGTATAGCCTGTTCATGGAAAAGGGATACACCTTGTAGTACTTCGCAATGGTTGACAGGGATGTCTTTTTATTTGGCTTTAGAGAAGATAAGCTACACTGTGAAAAATAAGCTTGACAAGTTTTGGAAGATCTGGAATGTTTTCTGTAATTTCCTTGAGAAAAATGATATTGAAGTAGATGGCTGGAAAGATGAGTTGAACTGAAGATTATTTATTTATTTCATTTTAGCTTGATTTAGTACACATATTTAGATTTTGTATTGTATATTTTCATTTTAATTTATCTTATTTTTTATTTTTTATTTATTTTTTTTTTTCTCTTCATTATCATTTTCATTATTATTGTTGTTATTATTATTGCTGTTGTTTTCTTGTATGTGCCTCCTTGTTCTATGTTGTTCACCGTTTGTA